>PVKA01006223.1:0-84992 GCA_004027165.1 Ctenomys sociabilis | reverse complement strand
TGTTCAGTGATACAGATGAATCCCATAAAGATACACACAGCCCACTCCTTACATTTGTATCTGAGGATGACTATTGATTTTTTCTTTCATTTCTTTCTCATCTCTGTGAAATGACAAGGCGGAAGTAGAAATGAGAGACACAAAGAATATCAAAACACGCATAAATGTGCATTAAGAACTCAGCACACAATTCTTTGATTGCAAAATTGATTAATTGTTACAAGAAACAACAAAGTGAAGCTCTTACTGATTCTAGGCAAGGCTTTTGCTTAGGAGCATGAGCTTGGCAAATAGGATTTGATTTGTAGCTATAAATGCTATCAGAGAAGAAATACCAAAACATTGAAATTGTCGAGCTACTGATAATGTGACTTTAATTCTAAAATAACAACAAAAGATTTCAGTGAAGACATTTTCAAAAGATACTGTGATACTTATCACCTACCTTCTCCCTCTCCCTCCCTGTCTCAGATATAAGTGTTTTAAATATTCATTGGTATCCATAAGTGACATTATGTTTGCATAGTATTTATACTAGGTAATAGAAAAAGGAAACTTTTTCTTTTTCTTTTCTTTTTTTTTGCACAATGGGGGATTGATCTCAGGCCCTTTTCCTTGCCAGGGAAGCGCTTATTCCACTGAGCCATCTCCGCAACCCCAGAAACCATTTTTTTAAAAAAATTTTATTTATTTATTCATTTATTTATTTTTTGTGAAGGGTCTCACTAAGCAACTCAAAGTGGTAGTGATCCTCCTGTTTTCTGCCTCCCCGGTGCTGGGATTACAGGCATGTGTCAGCACACCCGGGCTCCATTGTTGGTTTAGCATGCCTAGGGGTGGGGCCAGAACAGCATGTGGACAAGTGCTTAGTCTGCTGAGCTATCTTGCTGGCCCCTATTCTAAATAAAATAGGGAGAATACACAAATTTATAGTCATAAATATCTTATTAGTTATTGAAGGCATTGAAGATGCTCATTGTAGGTAAAAATATCTCTGGAATGTTGACATTCTGAAGTTAATTGTAGGTACTCAACAATTTCATAAACAAAAACAGTAACTACATTTTGAACACACCAATTGTATTCTCTGCATGGATTATATCTGTAGAATTTTACTGATAGTCTAAATTAAATTTCATGTATACATATTTATAATCTGACTAATATTAATCCATGTTTGCTTGAAAAATGAAGCCTGAGTTCATTTTACTTTTATTGATTTTTTAAAACCAAAACGGTCATACACATGGCCCTCTGATATTATAATTCCTCAACATTGTTAAGTGCAATTATTTTATTTTCTCTTGCATTAGGAGAACATACTGAAGCAGGTATAACAACAATTTGTTTAATAATTCTCTGATTTAAACTATCAAAATTTTTATCGTATGAGTATCTTTTTATTATATTTGTTTCTCTTTTCACAGTATCTTTTTGCCTTCTTTTTAATGTATTTGGTACAGGATCTCACTACACAGCTCAGTCTCACAGTGATCCTGCTTTCCGTTTCCCCAACACTGGGATTGCAGGCATGCACCACCACACCTGGCTCAGCGCACCAGGCAGTGTGGCCTGTGCAGCACGTGGTACTGGGGATTGAACCCTGGTCTCTGTGTTGGCCTAAGCTAGCACTTAGTCTGCTGAGCTATCTTGCCAGCCCTCTTTTTGTTGTATTGAGGCTTCTTTTGCTTATGTTCTCAACATGGAGTGATACCTAAGATTTTCTAGCAAGTGGAGAAGAAAACAGGAAGATTAAATGGCAAGGAGGTGAAAATGAAAGAGAACAGAGGGGGAGAAAGAAAACTAGAAAAGTCTACTTTTGTTTTTCAGAAAAATTTTCTTCTGTCATTCTGATTTTATCTGGACTGTTAGCACTTAGTTGATTTGCAGAACAAAAAGTGATTGTTTTCTTGCTTCCCTGTTGATGGAGATTTCATCTTTATTTTCAAGAGAAAGTGAAGTCACTATATGACAGTTCTAGCAAAGATCTGATCAGCTGATGCTTCACAGCTTGCATTCATAGGGGACCAACTTTTCTATTTCCATGAGGTTTAAGGGCACCAAAGGATTGAGAACAAAAAGGAACTCATATCACCACTAGACTTAAAGGTCGAGAAAGGAAGACAGAATCTGGGAAGCCAGAGGGTGTGCACAGCGGGGCCTCTGGAGAGGACTGTGGCTATAGGAGGGTGAGACTGCTGCCCAAGCATTGCCTAAGTGGTGTGGGTGAAGACAGGGAATTCATAGAAGCTTTCCTTCTGTTATTCTCATCTCTTTTTGGCGCATTTCCCTGGTTTATCTCAATTCATGTAGGGCAGGCTCTACAGAAACAGATCATGGCATCTGACCAGAGAATCCAGGAAGCACGCTTAACTCAGGATGAATTAAAGTAGTGGCCACACATGCATAAGTGATACGTGCAATAAGCTGTCAATGCAATGATGTAGAATTAATGAACAATAGATTTCTATGTTTCTTAGGAATTCACAGTGGATGCTGAAAATCGCAGCATGCTGGTCGGTCTCAAATGCCCATAAGTAAATGCACAGAAGGACTAGATAAAGCAAGTCATATCTCAATGCACATGTACTATGGAGTTCTGTGAACCAGATCACAGCATTAGCTCAAGCCTCAGACTAATAAAATGCCACAAAGCAACATAGTTATTCAGGATTACTATGGAGGTATAAAAATCCATTACCCAATGTCTTTTTAGAAAGATGAATGCATATACTTTGCCTTGCTTCATACTTGTGGTATTACTAAACAAATATGTACCTCAAAAAAATGCAGAAATGGCCTCAGAGATAGCTCAGTGGATTAAGAACCTGCTAAGGCAAGCAAAGAGACTGGTGATCGATCCCCAGATCCACCTACCATACCCTCCCTGTCCCCCAGCATCTAAGCCAGCCACCAAATTTGGGTGTGGTGGTGCATGCCTGTAATCCCAGCTCTGGGGAAGCTGAAACAGGAGGATCACTACAAGTTCAAGCTGCACAGCAGGACCCTGTAACAAACACATTAAAAATAATAACAACAGTAATAATGCAGAAATTGTTTTATTTTATTTTATTATTTTTTATGTGTTTAGAACAGGGTTTACAGGGTCTTACTACAAAGATCATTCTTTCTAGCTGAGTAGTACTATGCTGTATGAAAGCACCACATCTCTTTATCCTTTCCTCAGGTGATGTGCATTTGGGTGGTTTCCAAGACTTAGGTAGGACAAATCATGCTGCTATAACCGTGGATGCACACACATCACTGTAGTATGATGAGAAGCATAACTTTGTTATGTGGTCAGTCAACAGAAGTATTTTACTGTAATCATAATACATCTCTTTTCTCTTAGAAAAAGGGCAGGATTTTGATATTTTTGGTATAACTACAATATGAAAACATCTAAATATTGGTAAGATGTCTCATGTTAGCTTTATGTATGTGAAATAAATTTATTAATTCACATTGAACTATATAGCAGTGGGTCTCATAATATTTTGGGATGACAATCACCCCATTTTTGGACTTAGAGTTGGACTGGATGGAAGCTGTAAAGATCTGCGTACTTAACAGGTTTCGGGGTGCTGCTGTTGCTGCTTGTCCACACGCCACACCGTGCAGCATGGGCCACTGCTCTAAGCACAGGCAGACCTGAGCGTGTCTGTCACTCAGGATAAAACTGCAGTCAGAAAGAATACGAGGATTGAATAATAATACGAGGATTAAATACTGACTACGGAAATACAGAATGACAGTCACAGATTATTTAGCAGAGTGAACTAGATATAAATCTTAAAGTCCTCTCCTATTCTTGGGAAAAGTGATTTTTGCCGATCAATCTTAGATTTGATAAAGTAGAAGTATATGTTTAATAGTAAGAAAAGCAAGAATAAAATATATATTAAAGGGACACTAATTTCCAGGCCAATTTAGACAAAATCATATAATTGGAAGTATTTGTAGTTTTTAGGTGATTGTCAGCATAAACTACAGAAATAAGAGAGACACACTTTTTCTCTTGAGTGAATATAGACCTTATTATATACTGTAGAAGAAATACAAATTTACAACTGTAACTTGTTTCCTAATACAAACTAATCAAATAAAGAGAAAACCACAACCCTTAAAAAAAAATCACATTAGGCTGCTTTTGGAAAAACAGTTTCTATACTTATGACCTCTAGAAAATTAATTAAAATTAATCAAAATCAGTAATTATATTCAGTAGTATTTCACAATTCAATACCCAGCTTTTATAATATCATCTACAGGGGCTGGGTAGATGGCTCAGCGGAACAAGTGCATCCCTGGCAAGTGCAGGAGTCTGAGTTAAATCCCCAGTTTTGCAAAAAAAAATATCATCTGCAATTTCCATATTAAAGTTAAATATTTAATATTTTCACATATTTAATTGAAATGTAATATGCAATCAAATGTATTTTATTAATGGTACGTTTCGTGTAGCTATGATATGTATTCTCAATATTATGTGTCTGATGAGAAAAATATGGTTAATATAAATAGTGCCATAGTCCTCACAAAACAAAGAATTGTGTCTTTCATTTTTCTAGAAATGTAATTAAAACATTGATAAATTAATATAACATTTGTAGTAACTGACATTAATTTTTCACATTTTTCAAAACAGCTTTACATGTGAATTACATGAATTTCATTCATTGTTATAAAGGATAGGTAAAACTGAAACATTAATGCAATAAAACATTGCTAAATTATAAATTCTGTGTTATCCTGGAGAATGTTCTCTTTGTTCCTGTTTCAAATCAGTGTCATTTAAATCTATTATTTTAGTCACTTGCATTTAATCTCTGCTCCATGTAAATGGCTCTATATTTTACTTCTTTTCTGTGCCATATAATTTGTACTATATCTAGATATTGTAATTATCAGGAGATTGAAAGAAACAGTTGGATTAGATCATCCCATCTGTCTGTAAACCCAGTATCTCTTCCTCGTTAACTCAGTGTTTTTCAATAGTGCACTTTACTAAAACGTATTATGAATTCATAGTTCTTAGCATGAGACCCTTAAAATGGGACACTCACAGTTTCGTCTTTGCTCCAGATCTCAAGGGTAAGCAGCTTGCTCCAGCTGCACTCAATAGTGTCACCGGACTTAGACCTCTGTGTGTCTAAGTCCGGTGACACTGTGCGTTTCTACTTTACCTGAATGTTCAACACCAAATAGAGGAATTGACAATTCTCTCATCTTCAAATACTCTCTTTTCAGTTCCATTAACTACCTAATTAGCAGATTTTCTTTCTGGCTGCCAAAGACGCTTCTCTGAAGTTGAATTTTCTAATTTATGTTTGGGAGAGTATATAAACATTCCACACTGTCAAAGATGATAATTTTTGAGTGCCATCCAGATAGCTCAGCAGACTAAAGTACCTGCTTAGGCAGATGCAGGCCTCGGGGGTTTGATCCCCGGGCTGCAGGGCCAATGCTAAGACAGCAATTGTGACTGGGAGTGGCACGCACCTGTAATCCCGGCTCTTGGAAGGCTAAACTCAGGAGGCTCTCTACGAGCCTGATCTACGTAGTGAGACCTTGTAGACCCTGTACTAAATTTTTTAAAAAAGATAAATTGTAACAGAATGAATATAAGTAAATTTTGGATATCTATGCTGGATAAAATGCAGATACATCTGCAAGTCTTAAGAGTTCCACTGCCTATCCAGAGCAAAGCTTGACTGGCTTGTTTCTTTTTTGTATATTTTATTACATAATAACTTCACATTGTCTTTGAGGTTGTGATTTCTTTAGTAAGTAGAATATAATGAATATGAGCTGTATTGGTTAATAAAGGATAAAGAAGATTAATTTTGAATTGACTTTCATTTTTTAAATTTTTTGTTCATTTTAATGAGAAGAAAAGACAACTTTGGACAATTGCCAGTTGTGCTGATAACTTACTGTTATTATGGACTATTGGACTTTATTGCGTTACTTAGCTAAATTCAAGGACCTACAATCTTTGTACTGGCACAAAGTATGAAAAAGTCCTTTAAACACATCCCCAAATACAGCTTCTCTAACAGCAATGCAACACCCATCTCTGACATAACAAGACAAAAAAGGGGGTCATAAATAAAGGACTGTTTTGTTGTGAAAGGAAAAATATATGTATATACAAGGTAATTAAAATAGATATACATGTACTTTCGCTTAGTTCAATGAGAAGAAATGTTTGTGCTAATATTGTTTAGATAAGATATCATGTCTATGTCTTGTCCCCTGAAAAATTACTGAGAAGAAAACAGTATGTAATGAATTAATTGTAACTGTCCTACTAATCTGTTTTGAAACTGTTTCATTGCTATTTTATCTTTTCTTCTCATTAAAATGACTGGCTTGTTTCTAAAGTTCATTTATGACTACAAATGTGAAACCCACTTTCTAATAAAGAAACCAAGCAAAAATGGTTTTAATTCTATTCTTCATGTCTGTGTGCTGTCCTGCATACAGTGAAATTACCTAAATCATTTTGGCCTCTTCTTTGTGCTGGTGGGAGACATCCTCTGTATATCACTGTACAATGAACAAAAGAACCACAGCAGCCACGTGGACAGCAGTACTGATAAGCCCTTTGTTCTAAAGTAATCAACTGTATTTTAAGTACACTATCAATAGATTCTAAATAATGGATGATATTTTAGTTAGTGGCTCATTCAACAAAAGTTGGCATACCTCAAGTATCCTTGAAAAAGACTGAGAACAGTGCTATGATTAATAACAAGGTATAGTTCTGCCATTAAAACCTTTATTTTCCGGGTATGTTGAGCAAAAGGAATCATATTTGATGCTGCTGTCCAATTTCACTGAAAGCATTGATTGCGTAACCTTAGCTGTCATTTCAACCTTAAAACTGATTCGAAATGGTGTGGTGCCACAGTGACAGATCAGAATGTTTCGATTCACCCATGAGTTTTGTGATAAGCAACAATCATTGCTGCAGGGCTTTTTCTAAAACACCAGAATCATTCTGTGTTGGAATAAATTAACTCTGCCTGATATCACCCTAATAATTAATATGCCCTCTAACCAAATATTCTTGATCTTTTTCCATGAAAAATCGGAAGGTTTTGGCAGAACATGCTGACTATGGTGCCCTTTATGATTTGCACTGTTTATGAGTACCTTCCACACTATCTGCCCACATAGCCAGCCAATATTTCAAAGTGAAAAAAGCCCCTAATAGATATTCTGTAGAGGAGCCAAATGTCTTCATAATTTTCTAGCATAATAATGTGTTGCTTCCACAAAACAGTGCCATCTAAGAAAACAGTGACTAGTAAACAGCACAAACAGACAACTTTTCTTCTGACCATTGTCTTAGGACCAAGTACATACTTTTATTGTCTTCACTTAGCTATGAATTTTTATAATTTAAAAATAGATCAGATAGTGTTGGACTCAAAAATTTCAGTGTAGGCACACCAACACAAAGTTCTGCATATATTTAGAATCCTCACATGTTAACAGACTCACAATCCATAATCATGTATACTTCCTTAAATAATGTATGTAGCTTGGTTTAATGACTGAAGTATATGTCTGATTCTTCTTTACCCTTTCTTCAGAAGATGCTGGCTTCAAAACTTCAGTTTAGTGTATTTTGTAAGGAAAGCACAGCATAGCACATTCAAAGCTCTTCTTTGAAAAAAACAATTTTTAGTAAGGGGCAAAGGTCTTGAGGTGTTTTTTACTCCTACCTAGCATGGAAGTCTAAGTATAGTCATGTGTATTAGTGCAGGTTTTACTACAGGAACATATATAATGTGAGGAACAGATATAACAAAAGATGACAAATGTATGAGAAATTGCAAAATTGGCTTATGATGGTCAGCTGCAGAGTTGGATGAGGAAGCGTGCAGAGGGCGTCTGCATACCCAAGACTGAAGGATTCAGTCCCAAAGTCTGAGGTCCACTGGAGTGTCTTGCAAGTCTCTATCAGTTAGCTGATGGGTCTGTGATGGAAGGCTGAAGAATATTTGACAAAAAGCTGAAGAATCTGCAAAAGAAAGCTGAAGGAGCCTAGATAGAGGCCAAAGAGTCTGTGCTGAAAGCCAAGAGATGAAGTCCAAGCTGACTATGAAGACTAAAGTTCCTCCAAGAAAGTGGAATGCTGAATCTTTCCTGAAGCCTTTCATATACCCTTTCTGTGATGTGTCACTCTGGGCAGGCCCTCCCTGCCCTGGCATGGGCCCTCCACACTACTCAGGGTGGTAATGCATGACCCATGGTGTGGAACTATCCAGGCAATCAAGCCAAGCTGACACAGTGCATCAACTGCCACACCTTGGTACACACAGACAATGGAACAGTAAGGAAAGGGGTTGAATGGGGTGGAATTGGATGGAATGGGCTGGGTTGGAATGGAACAGAACAGAATAGAATTATTATGGCAAATTTATCAAATAACAATTCAGACATCAGAATCCCATTGGAACTTCAACTTACTTAAGACAAGTGTAATTGTTTTTTCTTATTAGAAGAATTACTTTTATTAAAAAATTAGTATGAAAACAAAATAGTTCAACTAATATTTTCCATAACATAAGATAAAGAATACCTATTAAGACAGTTACTGATACAGGGAATGATATCCCCCACCTGAAGGATACCTGGGATGAGCTTGTGTTCTCTAAAACAAAAGAATGAATTTTAGGAACAACACAAGTTAAGAGTAGAAAAATTATTGGAGGAAATAAAACTTCTGTCTGAGAGAGGGACAGAATGAGACCAAAGAGGGTTGCCCAGAAGAATTGCTTTTCTGTGGATTTCTATAGAGCAAAACAATGAGGTGAGGAGGGTCTATGGCAAAAAACATGGGAAATCCCTCCTGAGGTGGACAAAACTATGGTCAACTAATGAGATTACAAATACAACTGATCAAGCAAAATTGATTAAATTCCAAGACCATTTGGAAAATTGAGTCATGAAGAAAGTGCGTGTGAATATAAAACAGGGTCTTATCCTGTAGGGGGTGGATTAGTGACTCTTTTAGGATTCCTCAAGGTGATTATCAATCCTGGATGTTGATCTTTAGGGAGGTGGGCATTTGTTTGATCTTGTGTCTCGAGGTCTGGCCCTCAGCTGGGGTGTCTGTCTCTCCCACAGTGGCAAGCCATCTTATCTTCCATGTGGTCTGCTTACACACCTCGCCTTGTCTGACTGCTCATAATATTTCTCTCTAATTCAGCTGCTTATGACACTATAAATTTGGAAAACTAAGGATGGTCATGATGAAAATATACCCAAAGTAAATTCAGGGCTTACATTATTTAGTTATAATACTAAAAGTGTGTGTTGTTTCTGTTAAGATACTTGGAATTAGTATAGATATTAAAGGTGTAACTTAACTGTGAACATTTCTAATCCTTATAATTACAGTACAGAATATTTCTCAGTTCTTTAATTTTTGTTTTATAGACTGCAGTTGAAAATAGTAAACATAGATCATGTAACCAGTTTTATATATTTGTTCAATTTAGGTACAATAACAGAAGGCAAGATATATTATAGACTTTTAGTTGTATAGTCTTTTTTTTTTACTTTTACTGATCAATTTTTAGTGTTTAAACATAGTTATTAGTAATTTAATATTTTAATAGTTTGCACAAAGGACAATACGTATTTTTCTAAAAATTATGCAAATTGGCAAAAGGTAAGAATGTTAAAAACATTTATAATTGCTTTATTTATGACTGGTATGTTCATCCAACTATTCACTTTAGTAGATGATAAAAAGATGAGTACGCTTTTGAACCAGCATCAAATAAATAAATAAAAATGAGCAATTTTGTGAAATATTTAACTGTGTTGTTTAAAAATGCCTGCATATTTTAAATAAACATGTATCACTGTCTTGAGTCACTGCCTCCTGCACCTCACATTTTAATTCACAAAATTAAATAAGATGATTTTAGAAATGTAAGATTTGGACCACTATCATGAAAGAATATAAGTTAGTAGATCTAGGATTGGATTGAAATTTAGTTTCTTTCATGGAATGTACATTGGTGTGATGCATAGACCAATGGAGCAATCATTTTATGAAAAAATGAAATTCATATTTTATTTTTTGTATTGGTAACTTTTATTTCCTGTAGGTCAAGGTCTATAGGGTGTACAGGGCCTTACTACATAGATCAGTCTTGCAGTGATTCTCCTATGTTCAGCCTCCCAAACTTGGAGATTACAGGTGTGTGTTACCACACCCAATCTGAGTGCATCCCAGGGGAGGGAGCAGCACCACATTCAGGGGATCTATGGTGTTCTGCTTAAGCAGGTATGTTAGGCCACTGATCTATCTGGCCAGCCCTTGTATTGGTAACTCTTAAATTAAAATTGTATAAGACATTTTGAGGGGTTCTCACACTATCTCCCACTTGTTCATTTTCTAGCATATCAATGAAACAAAATTAAATGGAAAAAAGTATTTTATAGTTAGGATACATGGTTGATTGTCTAACATTAAATGTCTCCTCTCTTTGTAGATGAACCTCTCTTAACAAAAACTCTATAACACCAGGCAAGTTTTTCATATTATGAGTTCTGAGGAAAATTTCCAGAGAGTTTTAGAAAGTGTACAGTGATAGCTGGGCCTCTTCCCTTCCAGCAGTAGGAGCACAAGAGAGGGCAGAGAGCATGGATGGTCACCAGCAGCTCTGTGGTTCTCTGTTTGCAAAGGAAAATAAATCTCCTTAGTGTTCTGCCCTTTGAATCCTGCTTACTCTGCATTCATCCAAGGGCTTTGATATTGATTGAGTTTGGGCAGGAGTGTGGCTCTGTAAGAGCTCTTCATCCAATCTTGGATCTCTAAGTTGTTGCACTATTGCCCCAATCAACAAGGTGCTTAGCTACCTTACAAATGGTAAGTCAAGACTACTCTAAACCCAGTCTTGCCTCTCAAGCCTGCTGCTCTTCCTTCACCGTTCTGTGCTACCCAATGACGCCTGAATTCACTTAGGAAATGAAGGCAGAAAACTGTGAGGAATTCTTGGTTATCTCTCCATGTACTATGTGGTGTTTTATCAAGTGCTTTTCATGTCCGCAGGAAAGGAATGACCTATATGAACATTTTACAATATCCATGCAACAAATACTCTTAAAAGGACTGTTTTATGGTACTGTTATTATTGTTGTTATTATCAATTTTCTCTTTGACCCATGGTATCTAAAACACATGAAGATTTAAGTGCCAGTTCTCACAGTAGAATATCTGGACCAGAGGTATTATTATTATCTCAATTTAATGAGAAATGCACATTCTGCATTTCCAGTCCAACCTACTTAAGCAAAATAAAGTAAATGAACAACACCTACAAAGAAACAAGACACTCAGTGCATGGAGCTTCATAGTCTGTATTTCAGTAGCTTTACTCTGTGAACCACTATGACAGACATGAGTTGCCATTGCAATACATTTACACATCACAGACACATTTTGGAGAACTTCAGCCAACAATAGTTTGGTTGTTCTAGTCAGAGTTTTAAAAAGGGACCAATAGAAGTGTGTGTGTGTGTGTGTGTGTGTGTGTGTGTGTGATTTAATTTTTATGAATCACTTGGGTGATTGTGTGAAATATCACATTCAAAATTTGTTAGAAAGCATAGTAGTCTTCAGTGTGAGTGAGCATTTTACAATAAATTTTCTTAGCTAAATTTGTTTGGAAAACTGCACTCATTGCTTTTAAGATACTTAAGTGATTTTCATTCACATTATTTTTGCTTTTCTCTGTATTTTAGGGTGTTCAGGGTCTCACTACTAAATTAGGCTCCTTGTGATCTGCCTGTTTACAGCCTCCCAAGAGCTGGGATTACAGGTGTGTGCCACCACACCCAGTTTCAATTGCTGTCTCAGAGGGCAGGGCTGGCACAGCAGGCCTGGGGATCGAACCCCTGGCCACTGCACCTGCTTGCAGGTGCTATAATCTGCTGAGCTATTTGGCTGGCCTTTGTATTCACATTGTTAAGAGCAATGTAATTCCTTATTTGAGAAGCAAGTTTTGGAAACTAGAAAAAAGGGGATGAAAGGAGGGTGGGGAAGGGGGAAGGGGAAAATAAGGAGGATATATTATGTACAATTTCCCTAAACAAACAGAATTTCTTTGTATTATTATTAACCTGAGCTAATAAAATATAAGAAAGAAAGAAACCTATAAAGGAATACTACAATCCTTTCACAGTCAACTAACTATAGAAGCTAGGCGTATTTACCATGGGTTTTCTTCATGCATGCATTTGTCTTACATGAATTATTTGGTACTAGGCTAGTGAATTTGGCAAATAGGAACTCTTTGAAACCAGCAAGCAGCATTTTAACAATTAGAAGCTTTGTACTACTGTATTTCTTAACAAAATCGATTTTTCCAAGATAGCTACAGTAATACATGTTCTATAGTATCTTTCCCTCTCTCTCTTTTCTTTTTTTGTTCCAGGGATCAAACTCAGGACCTTGTGTTTGCCACACAGGCACTTATGCCAGCCCTGTCTTTTCAGCCCTCGTTTCTTTCTCATGCTGTCTTAGTTACTCTTCTCTCATTGCTGTGACAAATACCTGACACCCAAAATGAAGGAAATAAAGGTATATTTAGCTCACAGTTACTGAAGGTCTTAGTCCATAGAGGGCTGACTCCAAGGCAGAGTGGCACATGGCAGAAAGCATCCAGTTCATGGCCAACAACAGCAAAAGAGAGAAAGAGAGTCTATCTTTCTTGTATTATATTCACGCTCTCTACCCCAGGCTGGGGAAAGTACACACATCCATAATCCCAGCAATACCAAACGCATAATCCCAGCCTTGGGTCAGCTATAATCCTAGAGTATTATAAAATCATCTCAAACACTAGAAGCTCCCACCCTCATGACCGCATGAGGCTTTCAGGGGACAACTAGACACAAGCTATAACACATGCATAAAATCTTCAGTGGTTTTTCTTGAACTATTTTTTTTAATTCACACTCAATGGAAGGCCTAGAATGAAGTAACATTTATTCCTCTAAAATCATTCCAAAGTAATCTTCCCTTTAACTATATTTTCAGTAGACTCTGATGCTACTTCCATGTGAGCTCAATTCCCAGAAGACATTGATCTGAGGAAAGACTTGATAATCTAGGATTCTCTTGATTTGTGATTTTTTTCCCATATAATTCTCTATATAATTCCCAGTCAACCTTTATTTCATCTTGAATGTTATTTGCTCAGAGCAATTTCCCTAACTCTCCATTTAATTAAGCACTTTATTTTATTTTTATTAAAACACTTTAATGAAGTAATTATAGATATATATGTTTACATCTTTCATGTTTAATTTTATGAATATTCTATAAGCTGAATGAGAAAAGGAAGCACGTCTCTTTTCCTGGCTTACATGTTTGGTTTTCCTTCATTCTTTGTGTGTGTGCATGGGTGCATGCAAGCGTGTGTGTGTGTGTGTGTGTGTGTGTGTGTGTGTGTGTCTTTTTGAAACAAGGTTTCACTATGCAGTTCAGGATGGCAGTGACCAGTCTTTGTAGACCCATCTTCAATGCTATCTTCCTGCCTCAGCCTCCTCAGTGCTGGGACTATAAGCACCACATTTGTCTTCTCATTCTTGTTAACGGGGAGATAACACCCTCTTTTGAGTGAGAGAGCCTGTTTGTTTGGTGGTACTTTGCAGAACAGCAGAAGTGTTTGCTGAGGGCAGAAGGAATGTACAAAAGGCAACAGAGTAGTGTGAGTGGTAGTTAATAATATCAGGAACAATCCCATTGACAATTATATAAATGAGAGATGTGACTCTCAAGTAAATATCACTTCCCTACTTTCTTATATACAATGTAAGTACCTACACTAAGAAATTATCATTTTTATATATTTCTCCATTTTTTGTATCATATAACATAATTTTTATTGATCTAAGCTACTTTAAGTATTGTTAATAGATATTGACCTGCACATAGCATATTTTTATCTGTGGAGATGAATTGCATTGTGTGATTTTTGTATTAATTTGGAGATTTTTGTGTGTGGAATTGCAATGCCTATAATTCCAGTTTTATGAGGTGTTGGCCTGCACTGGTGGAGTGTGTGTGTCAGCTTGGAGAGGCTACAGAATCCAGATGCTTACACGAGCAGTATTGTGAATGATTCTGCGAGGATTCTTTTAGATGGGGTAAAGATACAAATTAGTTGATTTAAGCACATAATAATGCCCTCAGCACAGGACTGTGAGGTTTATCCAGTGAATTAAACACATAAATATAGCAAATGCAGTCAGCCATGACCTGAGGAAACCATAATTTTGCAAGCAAATGGGCTGGAAACTTCAACTGCACTCTTTGTCTTGAGCATAGAGCATGAACAAACTTCTGAAGAGTTTGGATTTTCCAGGTGTCATAATCAAGTTTTAAAATAAAATACAATTTCCCCCCCCTCCCCTTCTCCAAATACATATATGATCAAAATATATAGTGAGTTTTATTTTTGTTTGTATTTGAGACAGGGTGTCACTTGGTGGTACAGGCTAGCCTTGAACTTCTTGTGTATCCCAGGTTGACCTTGAACTCATGGTGGTCCTCCTGCCTGAGATTACATGTATGTGCCACCCACCCCATGCTACAGTCATCGTTTAAATTTAAAACCTACTATTTTTAAAGCTATGTTGTCATTAATTCTCATAAAAATATTACTCCATTGTTTCAAGCAAGTTTGCTCTTGCTACTTTCTGAAGCAGTTCTGAGTATCTTGTTGACTGAGTGTCTTTATAATGTGTGATAAAAAAACACAATAAATACTGCAGCTAAATTCCATCCAACAGCAACACAGGCGCCTTGAAACATCCCAGAGTCCTCTCCTTCTCCGTATGCTATGTCTAGCAAAGTATGACTTCTGGCTCTTGCCCAAAGCAAAATGGCAATTTGCATGACATGCTTCGAATATACTTAGGTCATCAAGAAGATACAGCAGTGCAAATAAGACACTCACAAAGCAGTGCTTCCAGAACTACCTCAGAGTGTGGCAGAAATGACGGGATGAGGGGGTTCAAGGCAAGGGGGAGCATTCTGAGGAGAGTTACTGGAAATGTGTCCTTTTATATATTTCTATTGTAAATTTAACATGTACTATGTTTTCTGGTCACACACCCTCTTGTATGCCCAGTTTTCTGGTTCTTTTTATTTGGAGAAGTCTGAAAAAATACCATCGCATAATGCAGGCTTCATAAAACCCTTGAAAGTGAATATATGCTCAGCTCCCTAAATAATGGCACTTATTGGTGGGAAGACTCAGTAGCCTATTAAGAAATTCCATGTAATCCATGATCTAAATCAAGCCTAAAATCCTTCACTGGAAAGCCTCTCCATTTAGCAGCCTATTAATTATAGCTATAAACCTGGAAGCCAACTTGCTATGTATTAAATTGATCCATAAAGTATGATCGCTAATGTATGATTTATTTAACTGCAACAGCAGCTTTGAGCAGGAATTCTCTTCATGGCACAGCAATTGTTCTTTGTAGTTTCAAAAGACCACAAAGTATGAATTTCCTGTACCCTTAGCCAGTTCTTGGTTTCCAGTTTCCTGAGAAAACTTACCAGGGGACCAAGGAACTAGCTCAGCTGCATAAGCACAGCTAGTGTGATCCTGAGTTTGATCCAACTCACAAAAATAAATATTAGAAAGCCTGGAGAATTTATTAGTATAGCACTAATGCACATATACAGTTCCATTTCCTTTTCAAGTCTATAAAATATTATAAAATCTATGGAAAAACTTAGGGAAAAAACCTCTAAATCTCTGAAGCTATTGTGTGGATAAATAAGATATACTTTGCAGACAAACTACAATATTTATTCATGAAAGATAGTTATGATGATGAGTCAAAATCATTTTGTTTCCAACAGCTTCAAACGTGAAGTGCATTAGTACTTCACTAATGCTACAAGGGAGAAATAGAGAAAGAGATAGGACTAAGATTAGAAATAGGGAAAGGAATAGGAATAGGATTAGGAATAAGAATAGGAATTAGAATAGGAATAGTGATAGGAATGGGAATAGGGATAGGTCAGAACAGAAATCAGAGTAATAGGTAGCTATCATCATGATAAACATTAAAAGAATTAGACCCGAAAAGCTCCCAGCTGCCTTGGTCAGAAAGTGGTTCCTTCATCAATCCTCGGAGCCTGTGCAGAATATCCTCAAGGCACTGCCTCAAATTACTGCAGACTGATCCCTGTTGTTCAGGTCCTACCAGCACAGTGTCCTTGTGTCCTCTCTGTCACTGAACTCTAGCATCATCTTGTATAGGAAAAAAAAGACTTATATTCTGTGCTCTAATAGATTCAAATAAGTGATTTGGCTATTACTTGGACACATTTAAAATGTGCCAAACAGAAATGATATCTCCTTCCTCATAATAAAGTGTGTGGGGCTGGAGAGATAGCTGAGTGGTTTAAAGCCCCTGCTTAAGCAAGCTTAGGCAACAGCAATTTGGTCCCCAGCACCACGTGCCTCGCCAGCTCCACCCCCAGGGCATGATGAAACGGACACACACACACACACACACACACACACACACACACTCACAATATGAATAATAAAGTGCATGGAGGCTTGCCTTCAAATTTCAATCATTTAAATAATTTCTTTGTGTGTGTGTTTACAGGGTCTCACCACATAGATTGGACTTGTAATGATTTTCCTGTTTTCAGTCTCCTAAGTGCTGAGATTATAGACACCTGCCACCACGCCCAGTCTCAATCTCCAGCTCAGAGCACCCGAGGGGCGGAGCCAGCATGGCACCCTGAGGATCGAACCCCAGTCCCTGCATCTGCCTAAGCAGACCCTTTAGTCCACTGAGCTATTTGGCTGGCCCCATTTAAACAATTATCATTATGTTCATGCTCTTTTCACATTAGAAAAAACATAAATTCTGGCAAAGAAGGACTTCGCCTAACTCTATAAAGTAGCAGTTAAAAATGTTACAGGTTATTTTATTCCATGTGCTAAAAATAAGCCATTCATCAGAAATTCATCTTTCCTTTTTTCATGTACATAATTCAAATGGAAACATAACTTTACAAGTGTCTTCATTTACTTTGCTCATTTTGACAGTGCTATTATTCACTTCCAGTAGTAAGTTCATTTCCTTTATCTTTCTGTCACAAAGAATTTCTTTTTTGGAAAAAGTTAACTGTAATATTACATTGTTCAGTGTTCTCTTGAATACAGTTCTCCCTGTCATCAATCAAAGTGAAGTTGAGTTTTCTTCCACAGGCAAAATTCAAAATTTTCACAAAATGAAAGCAATGGGAGAAGGAAGAAAAAAAATTGGAATTTCAAAGTTTAGTCTTGTAATTTATACAAATGTTTCAATAGTCAACACTCACAGATATTTCTTTAGCCTATTAGAGATGCCATTTCAACTGTAAATCATTCTCTCAATGAATATGTATAATACTTTTCAAGGAGGGGAAAGAAGGTTAAAATAAGAGGAATCAAGGTATGTCATGTGAAAGTTCAAATTCTCTATACTGAAAGGAATAATTATACATATCTAAACTATACAAGTGAACTTAAAAAAAGTAGTAACCATTTTAAATAAAAAAAAAAATTCTAAGGAGGGCTTCCAGTGACTTAAATTAGTTAACATTTTATGTATATCTAAAAACAAAGAAAAATGAATGAGAAACTCTCAAGCAAAGCCAGAAAATATAAAAAAGTGCTTAATCATTTCCTGATTGAGCAGTTAGAATTTCTAGTAACGTATAAACATGCTGCTTCTAGAATGTACCCTGTATCAATATTGCATCATCTGATCTGCATGTTGTGTATATATACAAATATGTTTCTCTCAAAAAGTCTTCCCCTTTGCATTCTTAGTATATCTTACTTAGAAACTACAAAATCTAGTAAAATGTTTGTCTTCATATGTAAAACAGTTTTCTTGAATCTGTACTTAAGATTTTAATGCAGTATCTTGTGTTACTCATGATATTGAAATGGTTTGTGGACCAAAACTTTCAATTGTTTGAAGATGGATTAAAATTACAGGGCAGGAATGGGCCTGATCCTCAGGATGCACAATTTTCCCACTGCACTCAGAACACACACCCCTAGGGCACCTGCACTGTGCTGATAAGATCTGATCTGACCATATTTCTCAGAGTAGTTTTGCATCTACATTCTGGAGTGAGAGGTCTTCACTTTTCAGTTGTCCATCTGGTTTTTATTTTCATGAGTCACCCAACACCCTAGGCTTTCTCATTGTCAAATTATACTACATCTCAATATCAGAAAAAATTCCTCTACACTCTCTCTTTATATCAAAAGGCAGGATTGCTCAGTGACTTTACTAGGCCATGAGAGGCCTCTGAATGATCTTCATCAAAATCGTACTCTTGCTTCTTGCAAGACACTGATTCCTTCTCAGCACTGTTATAAATTTTTATCACTGCTCTGGATGAAAGTGTTTAATACATTTTCCTTAAGATTTTAAGTGAGGATAGAATTTAAGAGAATATAGAATTTTAAGTTACCATAAATTACATATGTATGACATATAAACATTTAAGTTGTGACCTTTTACAATTCCAATGATTTGTATCCACTGTATTTCAAAAATTCAAAGCATTTGAACAAATGCATGAGTAACAACTTCTGCTAGAATTTGTCTTAGTTATGCTGCTGTGTGCCTAATGCACATAGCCTTAGCTTATAGTATAGTTGGAGACTTCCTGTATTTGACTTTTTAGTCATTTACATTGTATATTTGTGTCAAAAGTGTATAAAGATAGTTTGTCAATTTATCAGTGAACTCAATTTACCCAGACCTCATTCTTAAATCAGGGATTTACTGTGAAATTTCTGTTGTGGCTATCAATATTGCCTGTGTCCTGCCAAAAATAAATCTCTGCCTTGGCTAATTTCTATCTTATTAACTGTTTTCATAATTTTAGGTTTTAGGCTTCTTAATTTCCCTTTTAACTCAAACAAGGTGTCTCAAAAGTGCCTCTTTTCTGGCTGGACCCATGAAGGGTGTAGAAAAAAAGAAAAAGAAGATTCCAGCTTCTCCAGGATTTGAAGATAAAGTGCCTGAGAGAAGAGTTTGCCCAGAAGATGCTTCGCAAAGCAAGAAGCAAGCTTATCTATGAAAAATCCAGACATATCATAAGGAGTACAGACAGATGTACAGAACTGAGATCCGAATGGCTAGTGAGAGAAGCTGGCAACTTCTACATCCCCGTAGAGCCCAAACTGGCATTTGTCATCTGGATCAGGGGTTTCAATGGTGCGAGCCCAAAGGTCCGCAAGGTGATGCAGCTTCTTCGCCTTCGCCAAATCTTCAATGGTACCTTCATTAAGCTCAACAAGGCTTCAATTAACATGCAGAGAATTATGGAGCCCTATGTTGTGTGGGGATACCCAAGCCTGAAGTCAGAAAACAAACTAATATACAAGTGTGGCTATGGCAAAGTCAATAAGAAGTGAATTGCCTTAACAGATAATTCATTGATTGCTCGATCTCTTGGTAAATATGACATCATCTGCACAGAACATCTGATTCATGAGATCCATACAGTTGGAAAACGCTTCAAAGAAGCAAACAACTTCCTGTGGTTGTTCAAGTTATCATCTCCACGAGGTGGGATGAAGAAAAAAGACTACCTTGCGGAAGGAGGAGATGCTGGATACAGAGAAGTTGAGATCAACAGACTTAGAAGGACAAACTAAGGTCCATGGCATCTTTTATGATTTGGCCAGTTAATAAAGTGCTTCCAAAACAAAAGTCTCAAAAGAAAAGTCAAACTTCTTGGGGACAGAAGTCTTCATTTTACTAATTTTTATCTCATTTTATTTTTCATTCATTTCTCTACGTTAGTTTTATAGTTTTATTAGCTCACATTCCCCACAGAGGCTTCACAAAAGCATGCATCACTTTCTTTCTTCCTGTTTCCTCTTCCACTCTCCTCTCTGCAACCCTTCTCCCACTTTACTAATGCTCTATATCCATTCTTTTCTTCCATTCTTTTCTGTAAATTACTTTTTACTTCCTTCCCTTTCATTCTCCTCTCCATTTTTCTTGTTCCTCTTTCCATTTGAACAAATTCTTCTTACTTTCTAGTATCTCTTCACCATTTTGCTCCTTATTTCATTTTGGGTTTGAGGCACAGAAGCAATGTGATATTTAAACTGTTATCTGAGGTATTTCCTTTAAGATTATGGCCCTAAGATGCATTGCTTTACCTAAACACATCTCGAGTTTACCTCTTTATTCTTACTTTTATGCCAATATTCAATATAACATTTGAAGTCCACTGAAATTTTAATATTATGTACATTAATTTTCAGTTATTAATTTGAGGATTTTATATGTAAATATATTTGTATTATCAGAATTCAACTAAGTATTGAATTACTTTTATTAATATATAAGAAATTTGCACTAATAGATTTCAGTGAATGCTCTCTCGTTATAACATTTATGCTACATTTGCATTTCATCCGTGTAAACATAGTGGGGTGCTGTTTGTTTTTTATTATCAAACCCTTTACCCATTTTAATTCATGTATGCAATAGGAGTAAGTACTCAGTAATACAGTTTATATAACACATAATTAAATAATTTAACTAGTAATGTGACATGACCCACATTATTAACCATATCTTCAAAATATCTAGTGTCATTTATTCATCCAACATGATGCAGTAAATTTCAATATGTACCAATATTATATCGGTTTACCATTTTACATAATTTCCCTTTACCCTGAAATACGGCTGTGATAACAAAATATGCAGAGGTTTTATTTCCTTTCCTTTTGGAGATTATGCTTGCTGAATATAGAATTGCCTATTGAAAGCAGTCTTTGTGCAGTGGTTCCAAATGCAGGCTGGCCTTTGAGCTTTCTCTTTTTTCCCCCTGAGGAAAAGTCACCTATTAATGTGCTTCTTCTGTTGCATATCACCTGTACCATTTATAATTCCACAAGCTCTTTTGAATAATTGCTTTGGGGCTGGAGAGATGGCTCAGTAGAATAAGCACTTGCCTGACAAGTGCAAGGGCCTGCATTCCATCACTGGTTCCGCAAAAAAAAAAAAAAAAAAAAAAAAAAGTTTGCCTCTCTGTGGCTGTGAACTCTGCTGTCTGCCCCTTCCAGCCGCTACCTCTGCCCTCATCACCACCTTCCTACACAGTGCTGCACAGGTCCCCAGAGCAGCAGACAGAGGAGCTGCCCATCTGTAGGAGTAACAGGGTGCGGCTGTGCTCCTGGAAGAAGAAACTTTTCTTGAGTTTCTATGTTTGGCCCGTTTTGTGTGTTCTCCATTTTTAACTCTCTTTTGTCCCTTCTGTACACCTGAAGATGTTTCCTAAGTAAAAGCTTTGTACTTATATTTGCATCACCATCATTGAAATGTCCAAGGCTTATTACATTTTAATTTGGCTCTTCCTATCTTTTAAATCTTAGTTAAGATAAATATTAAGAAGTACTCTAAAGCACTGATTAATGGCAGTTGTGTTTATATCACTTCATGAAAGCATATGAAGTCTCTGTATTAGAGGTTTTCCTACCAGGAAAAATACTGATGTGACATGTTTATATGCTCATGTGGTAGTGGAGACTGGCTGGGAAGAGTTAACAGGAGACTAGAAATGGTTTATTCAACACCTGAGACAAAGAGTGTAGCTTAAGGTGCTCTACGATAGAATAGGGTCTACAAAACTGATGCATAGAAGGCTGGGGAGACAGCTTAAAAGTCTAAGAACCCTAGATTCCATCCACGATTCCACATGCCTTGCTGGCCTTGTGCCAGCCTCTAAAACCAGGTGTAGTGGTGCACACCTGTAACCAGTTGGGTAGGCTGAGACAGGAGGATCACTAGAGTCCAAGCTGATTTTCTAATATGAAGAGGTGATGAGTATCTGAAGTGATGGGTATGTTAATGATGTCAATTTGATTATCAGATAGCATATACATATGTTAAAGCATAACACTGTACACCATACATATGCATAATTTCATGTGTCAATTAAAAATTATAAATGGCAACAGGCTAATGCAAATCAACAGTAAGGCCAGCATGCTTGAAACTCAAGAGAGTAAATATAGACATGAATTACAAAGACAGTCTTCTGAAGTCCTCCTCTGAGCCTCATTGTTTTCTTAATCAGGATTTCCAATGATTGAGACCCACTCACCTTAGAGAGAAATCTACTTGTGTAAATTTCACTGATTTAAATATTATTCTTGCCAAAAAGTATTTTGTATCTTAACATACAAAATTAATCATCAAATGTCCATATATATGGCATTCATTTCATCTAAGATTTATTAGATGCTGAAGAATTTGATAGATCTTTGATGCAAGACGGTTTACTTTCTTGCTCTAGCATGAAAATATGTTTTTCTTTGTTGGCTCATAACACATCCTCTTTCACTTACAACTGTGTAACCTGTTCATTATTTTCATGAGTACATAAAAGTAAAAAAGTTTGGGACTGTAAATTGTTCATGAAATTGAACAAGTTAGGAGAATAATATTCAATAACTCATTTCTGTAAAAGGAGAGACACAGGTAATTAAATAGGTACTAGCTAAATTACTAAGGACAAACTGCAAACAAAAAGATTTTTACTAGTTAATGAATGAAAAAGAAAATGGAACATATTTAATTGGATATCTATGAATAAAAACAAAGTGATATTATCTTTGAGCTTAAATAGGAAAATGTTTTGTTACAGAATGTTAGTAACACTGAATGGTTTCACTTAGGTAATAAGTATATGCTTTCTTCATTTCTTGATTATTTTCAACCCATTTTATTCTTATCTCTCTCTTCTTCTCCTCTCATTCCTCTTTTACATTCTCTCTCTCTCTGTCTCTCTCCTATTCATACTTTGCTTCTCACTTATGAAAATCTGTGATGTTTAACTCTGAATTAAACATTTCACTATCTCACTTAACTTGATCTCTACTTTCATCAGTTTTATGTAAATTACAGTGATTCATTTTTATGGATAAATAATATTCAACTGAAAATTGATTTTGGATACCAGAAAGTATGCCATAGAACCTAAGTGGTAATTACACATTTCAACTCTTATCTGTCTGACTCATTGTTTTGTGAGAACTTTCAAACTGCAAACATCAAATTCTAAAATATGTGTCTGTATTTAACTGAACTAGAAATCAAAGGTGAGAGTAGCACAAAGATTCTTCTAGGCCTCCAAACATTACAAAATACATCACTAAGCCCCCACCGCATTTCTTTTTGAAAGCTAATTGAGGTAAATAGCAGTAAAATAAATTAGTAAAGAGAAGCAGGAATGTGAAGTGTATAGAGAATGTGCTCCTCCTGGCCTGAGATTGAATACAGGGAAAGCAGAAAATAATTCACAAGCAGCTTTGTTGGCCATGCCTGAACACACGGATGTACCAAGTGGAATCCAGAGAAGCTTCACAGAGCATATTCAGTGGGATGGCAAGGGACCAAGCAGATGCGTTATGGTGCTAATGCAGGTTACCTAAGTGGGGTTTTTGTTTCCTACTGACCCTCATCATAGTCAGAAGAATGGGATAATCATGAAACACCAGAACAGTCTTAGAGACTCAAGTTACATAAGACTGATGGAAGCATGTGCTTTGGATAAAAAAGCAGTCCTAACTTAGGGAGGTGTTTACAGCCACACTCAGAGTCTGTGCTAGGGTTTGAGTGTGAACTTTACATTTCAATATGTGCAAACTAGCACTATGAAATTAATTATGGTGACTTACAAAAGAACAAATTCTTTTTTTCAATAAGGCACTGATCCCAACAGCTAGCAGAAATACACATTACGTAGAACAGGCAAATACCAGGTAGAAATTCATTTTCAACGTAGACAACGTTTGCTTAGCTTATCATTGTTAGTGTTAGCTATTTCTCATTTTACTCAACTTAGGAGAACTGTATTGCATATACAATATTTAAAGAATCTCCTAGAGTGAGATCAGTCAGTGGACTGGAGAGATAAAACTGTAACATCATTCGTGCCAGACATTGTAAGCTTTAGGGTCTATAGCCTCATGCCGCCTCCTGCGGTCAACCAATATCATGATTCCTATCTCTACTTTCCTTCTTTTCTTCATAGCTCCTTTTGCCACAGGTTGAAATTTTCAATTATTTTGCTGTCATATATGATCTACTAGAATCAAATTTATGGTAATGCTTCCTAACTTATGGTGTCTTTTCACAAGGTATCTGCCAAATATTATTGGCAACACTAATGAAAGCATGCTTTGTGAATGTCCTCTGCCCTCCAGCAGACCCCCTTGCTGTTTGAAACACTTCATTAATTCGTGTCACTTCCACAACAGCCGTGCTGTCCTCTCGTTAATTAAGCAGTTTCTCTCTTTTTCCTTATGGTTCAGCATAGCTGAGAAGGAACCTTGCAACCTTTTGCTTCTTTATTCACTAATGTTACTTTGAGAAGCAGAGAGACAAAGAAAGGGGTCAGAGAAGGAAGAGAAGGATGGGGGGTGGGGAAGGCCTGGGGGGGGGCAGAAGCCAGACAGTAGCCAGAGGGGAGGGACAGAGGGAAAGAGAGAGAGAGAGAGAGAGAGAGAGAGAGAGAGAGAGAGACAGAGACAGACAGAGACAGAGACAGGACAAAAAGAGAAAGACAGATACAGAGAGACAGAGGCAGACAGAGACACATGCAGACAGACAGACAGAGACAGGACAAAAAGAGACAGAGAGACAGACAGACACAGAGAGACAGAGACAGAGAGACACAAGGAGAGAGAGAGAAAGAGAGAGAGACCAGAGAGAGAGAGAGAGAAAACAAGACAGAAAGCTCCCCTTTAGGTTGGCTGAGTCTGCATGTTCAGGGCCAATTCTCACCCCAAAACTTTATAGCCTATAAAACATGGAGTCCATTTCTCAGAATATCTTTTTGAATCAATGTTCCCAGAAGGTCACTATTGATGTTATAGAACAAAATTAGCACATAACCTGTACTGTAACATCCTATAACTCTGTTGTGTCCCAAATTTTCTGATCATGAGATTAAGGACCACAGAGGAAAGTGACTGATCATGTAGAGTGTGCCTAACATGAGTCACATGGAGAGAAAATATTCTCTCAGGCTTTCAGAGAGAAAATTGGTCAAGTAATGGCTGTGACTCATCCAGATGGCTGGCACTGACAAACAATCTGCAAACTGAAGTACAGGGTTTCAGATCCTGAGGGGACTTGACTGAGTTTATCAGATGCAAAAGTTACATTTCTTGTTATATAGGTCTTCTTTTGTCCTGGTTTTAACCATCCAGAAGAAAAGTATAAAAACAAAGTATAAGCCGGGCGTGGTGGTGCAGGCCTGTAATCCCAGCACTCGAGAGGCGGAGGCAGGAGGATTGTTGTGAGTTCGAGACCAGCCTGAGCTACAGTGAGTTTAAGACCAGCCTGAACTGCATAGTGAGACCCTGTCTCAAAAAGACAAAAAATAAAATAAAATAAAATAAAATAAAAACAAAGTATAAAAAGTAAAGCCAGGGCTGGCAAGATGGATTGGTGGAATAAGTGCTTGCCTGGCATGTGCAAGGGCCTGAGTTCAATGCCCGGTTCTTCCAAAAGAAAAAAAAAAAAAAAATGTAAAGCCATATTAATGTGCTGAGCTGTAAAAGGCTCAAGTCAAAAACTTCTGACATTGCGAGACTTATGGAAAACCCACTACTATTATGGATTACTGGACTATATTGGAATATTTTGCTGAATTCACACACATACAATATTTAAATAACAATGGAATACCCTTCTCCGACAAAACTAAAAAAACAAAAAAGGGAGCATACAAATGAACTTTCATTTTGTATGTGTATGTTCAGAATACTTAGGATAGATATACAGCTACATTCTCTTAATTCAATGAACAGAAAGTTTTGTTCTAATAGTGTTTCATGTCTACATCTTGTACAATGAATAACCACTAAGACAACAATATGCAATGTATTAATTATTGAAACTTTCCTACTAATTGGTTTTGAAACTATCTCATTTGCTATTTGTTTCTCAATAAAATTACCTAAAAATTAAAAATAAATGTGTTACCATAGTGAATCAGTTAAATAATTTGTAAAAAGAAATGTGATAGTGCAATATAAAATGACAGAAAAAAATGAATGAAAACTGTTCATACACTTTAAGAAGTGTGAAAATAATATGTGAATAGAATGTCCATATTCCAATATATACCATGTTTTATAATTGCCTGGTACAATAGGTGACACTAATACAAATAAGTAATATAAAAATTCAAAATAAAATTTAAAAAAACATAAAAATGACAGTTCTGCACCATAACTGTTCTGCTTTTCTCCTTCTGCTTCCTTGAGAATGACTGATTGGCCATGTGTCATGCTGTGCAGCCTAGGCTCTCCCACCCTACCAGCACTCTTCGGAAACCTGGCCTTGTTTTATGCTGATTCTTCAGCTCAACCTCTATTCTGGTCTATCTGTAGTTACTCACTACTACTGCTCTGTGGAAATGTTAGCTCTTTTTCTCCTCTCGTCCTCCTCAAGTCCCTTAGAAAACCAACTGGCACATGCAGCTTAAAAATATCTCATGAAATTTTATTTCCTTTGATCCTACTTCTTTACTTATAAATTCTGAATTTTAAAACTATTTGTCTTCAAATAAACTTACAACTTTCCCTATCATTTTTGGCTCCTTTCTACTGTCTGGAAAATACCATCAACTACCTATTTTACTTCTACTAGTATTTACATATGTCTCAATGCATGTATTTGCTGGAATAGTCACTTTCTGTAAATAGTGATCTGCACAAAACAGACCTGAACTAAGCAGATCTATAACATATTCCATATTATAATTCTGCATAGCCCTAGATGATCATCACTGATGAAGTTAAAAGTTAAAATAAAATAAATAAAATTTAAAATATATTTTCAGCCACTACTGCTGCACTGCATGGGATCAATATCCATAGAAGAGAATATTCACTACCAGCTTATACATTGAAGATCATTTATAACATGAAGAAAAAATCTATTTGGAGCAGCACTATCATAGGCATAGAGGCAGATGAATAGATGAATTTGTAAAATTATATCAACCAATGCATGGTGTGTGAGCACTGAAAAAATAATGCAAAGTTCTATAAGACGTTGGACTGAGATATAATCTTCTTTATAAATGTATTCAGGGAAATTGATGGGTAAAAGAGATATTCATGTGGAAGCCTAAAGATAAGAGAGGAAACTCTGTAGAGAAGAATGAGCGCTTGAGAACCAGACATTAATAAACCCAAAAGTCCTAAGGAAAGGGCATGTTCAGTACATGTAAAGAAAAAGAAGGTAAAGAATAATATAGCTGGGATACCTCTCACATAGGAGGAAAGAAAGATGGCAAAATCAGCAGCATCTTATTGGGTGCCTCCAATTAGGAGATAGTTTGGGTTCATATCAATCCTCCTGAAACCTTTTGGACACTGGTAAGTGAGTCAATCAGTGTCAGGGATATGTGTTAGAGTTCCATAAGCAGCATATAAATTTAGGGCTTCCTGATTATATACCATTTGAAGCTTTGCAATAGCCAGGAAATCAGGAAAATCAAGATATTACAGGAATTCACTTGTTCTTTCCAATTTTTTTTGTCAAGAAATCAATAAAGGATTATGAATCTTTAAGCAGAATCTGAAGTACATGATTTCCTAAGGGCTAATGGAGAGAGATTTAGAGAGGACCTTGACTGCTTGCAGCATATGTTGATAACACACTGAGAGAAAATTAATTTTAGAACATGTCTGTTGGATTTGCAAACTGCATCTATGAGTGAATTTGGGAGAAGTGATCAGGCAGAGTGGAGCCAATCCGATTGGCTGTTGCTTTAAACATCTTTGAAGAGCTAACTTCTCTTAAAACCATGCCATTATCTACAACTGAAAGCTAAAGATTTTTTTAAATTTTATTTTATTGAGAAAGAAATAGCAATGAGACAGTTTCAAAGCAGGTCAGTAAGATTCTGAATTTGACATTTGTTTCAGCTTCAGAATCCTGTGTGATTTCAAGACAAAGCCATCCTGGGATGGGGAGATGGCTAGGTGGTCTAAGCACCTGCAAGGGCCTGCATTTGATCCCCACTACCACATGCTGTGCTGGCCTCACCATCTCAGGGCACTGTCCTCGCCCCAAATTGCGCACGGTAATTCACACCTGTAATCCCAGTGCTGAGGAAGCTGAGGCAGAAGGATCACTATGAGTCTGAACTGCATTGTCAGATCCTGTATCAATCAACCGATCAGTCAAAGCCATTCTTAAGTTTTAGCCAGTTTTATTGTTTTCTTCAAAATCATCACATTCACATTCTTATTTTCCCTTTCCATCTCCTTACCATCAAAACCGTAAGGTCTAAAAGCTCACATGTGCATATGATTGCATCAGCCTTTATATTCTGTTTTACATCTTTTGACAAGGAATTGGCTATGAACAACCACTACCTTAACTGGTTTTAGCTTCAAAATAAAGTCTATTTTGTAGTTATTTTTACTTGGGAAAATTAATGATTTTTGCAATATCCCAAATGAAATGTGATGTTTATCTTCAATGATATTTCTCTTTGTCTATGTTCAGGAGTCTAATTCTAAATAATGCTCCTTTCCTCTTATTGGTGTCTTTAACCATAATCTTGTCACTTCCATGTATAAAGCACTTCTCGAAATAGATGCCTGAAAACATTGGCTCCATTTCCTGACTTATCTCTCTCTCTCCCTATCCCAGAACAATCAGTTTTCTACCTCATCACTTCTCTGAAATAGCATTACTAACATTTTCATTGATTTCTTCTTTCCAAAGCTAGTGGTCAATATTCCTCTACTTGACATCTCAGCATTTTCTGACCTTATTGACTTTCTTGAAACAATTGCATGACATCACATTTTTTACTTTCTTTTTAATATATGTATTTTAATCTGTTTGGGGTTTATTCCATAATACTTAATCTAAATACTTAGTCTAAATCATCGCTTTCATGCTCATTATTCTCTACTGAAGCTATTTTATGGCTTAATCTCCCATAACTCTAGGTGTAGATTTCATGCACAAACTTCTTGATTTGGTCCACAGTCACTCTTCTAAACTTGAAATCCCCATCTTCACTCTTATATCTATCTCGAAAGATCCTGACATACACATAAATCTGAGTTTATGGCTGTCCTCCCTTATAGGATTCTATTTTCCAATGTTATCTGAGTTCTTCATCACTGTGGGTTAGAGTGATCATTCATTCAGGAGTCACAGAGGGGTCACCAAGCAGAACTGAGTAAGTGTATAGTTCAGTCTCCTGGTTTCTACTATCTAATAAGCATTTTCAATTTAAAATCTTAGCTATTTTACGAATCAATGCATAGCTAGATATATTTAAACTACTTAATTCAAATGACTGTTATTTCTCAACTTACTAAACATTATTTTTCTCTGGCTTCTGCTCTACTCTATTATTTATCTCTTGTTAACAGAAGAGGGAGGGCCCTAATTTTGAAAATCATGCACTGATGATAGTAAATTTCTTGTTAGTATTTCACCTAAATAATACATCATTACATTTGGTACAAAAAATAAAAGAATTTACAAGATCCTAAATATATCTGGGATTGACTTATTTTCTTTTATATGTATTTGGTAAAGGGTCTCACTATGAAGCTCAGACTCATAGTGATCCTCATGTTTTCAGCCTTCCAGAATTGGGATTACAGACACGTGTTACCATGACCCATCTTAGTGGCCAGCATGGTGCACCCGGAGTTATAGGCAGGGCTGGAGTAGCATGTGATGCTGTGAATTTAATCCAAGTCCCTGTATTTGCCTAAGCAGATACTTAGTTCACTGAGCCATATTGCTGGCTCAATACTGATATATTTTCCTGATGTCTTTTAGGTCAGGATAATTGTCTACATATAATCCATATGTAATGAAGCTTTACATAATATACATGCACTCCACCTACCCTTGAATGCTCTCCTATCTGCTTCTCATTGCTGTATTTGTCAAACTGTATTCCTCTTCACAGATATCTTAAGATTCATCAAGTAAAAATAGATTTCCCCATGTGTTTTCTAATAATGCTCAGCCTGAAAGCAGTTTACTTATAGTTAAATATATTCATACAGTTTTTTCCTATCTATCCTTTAGGCAAGACACACCAAGAATAGTCTTTCTCATAATAGAAGATATGGGTTACTAGGGTAGGATATGGTGTTTGGAATTACATGGTGGAAACTATATTCTTATTAAATTGATAAATTTCTACCAATTGCATTACTCTACAATATGATACTAAATTAACAATCTAGTTGTAAAAATAATAATAGGTGTAATATTAATACTACACTGCTACTTTTTCTAAATTTTAATATTAACAAGGAAACTTCATGATTCTCCTGTCCATGAAATTTATTTCTTGGTTTACATGTTTTCCATATAGTTGGAAGATATCACTTTTCTCTGTAATTCTTTTTCAATACCAACTTACATGCATCTTTTGAAATTCTTTTCCAACCTGAAAGACTCTGCTAAATAATATTTCATGGTGCTAGTTTGGTGTGTTGACTTGATTGGCTTGGGAGTCACACAGAGGACTGGTGGAGTTCCCATCTCTGTTCATGTGTGTGGGCTCTGGAGGGGCCACCTCAAGGACTGCACGCTGCCCTTCGTTCCTGCCTTTCCTGGCTTTTCCCCTTCTCAGGTGAGCATCAGCTGAGCAGTTTTGCTTCACCATATCCATCCTCCACGATGCTTCTATGCCAGACAACATAGATCATGAACTTCATGAACTCTCCAGACTATTAGCAGAAATAAACCCAACCTCCTTAAGTGGGGTTGAGCACAGTTTGTTCCAGAAAAGGGAAAGACAGCTAATACATTCATCACTATGTTTACTGTTTTTAGTTTTCTAAAGTCTAAATTATCTTCAAAGGCACTTGCAGTCTATATTATAATAGCTTATATATGTGTATTTCTAACATACCCGAAGGAAACTAAAAGAAAGGACTATGATTCCTTCTGCTTTATAGTTTTGAAAATATTTTCCTCAGTTTATTGATAGTAAACAAAAATCAGTCCATTGCTCTTGTTATTAAGTGAATATGCTCAAGATATTAAAGAAAGGGAAACATTAGAGTTCTGGTCATTTCATTCCATTGCATGTTCTTTTTAAAACCCAATTTCAAGCAAAACTGAAGTTTAGGTTAGTAATTTAGATTGAATTATTAGGTCCAACAAAATCACTATGCTGACATTCAATCAAAGTGATGAGCTCTGTACCTAGGTCACTGGGGAGGTGACTGGGCTGTGGTGATCAATCTTGGTAAAAGAGTCAATACTCATATGAAAGATGCTCTGGGGAGCTAGCTGCCTCTGTCTACCTCTCAAGATTTGATGATTCTACTTGTCTTTTACTGTCTCAAGGGATTAAATTACAAATTATTTAGCAGTACTCCAGTAAGGAACATAAGACTCAAATACTTAAGATAACAAAATGCTTTCTATAATGGAAATATTAACACTTCTTATATCTGGCATACAGAAAATAGTAATAGGTAATGGTTGTCATACATATTCCTATGAATATGAAGATTGATTATTTCCCAATTTGCCTACATAAAGGTATACAATATAGTTAACAAATTTTGATGTTAACTCTAGAAAGTCAATAAATATCTACCCATAAATTATGAAATTTTTACAATATTTATTACATAGAAAGCAGTTCCTTTCTTTGATCAGAAGTATCCTTTTAAATTGCCTTGTTATAAAATTATGAGAAAATATAGCTTTCTTTTGAATAAATGAATATGTTTTAGTATTATATTGATTTTTAAACCTAATAGTATTTTTTTAAAAAATCACTTAAAATGAAATTAATGGGAAAATTTACAAGTGATTCAGACTAGATAGAAGTGGTTCCTAATTTTATGTATTTATATACAAGCAAATATCTCACATATCTTGGGCAGTTTATCTTTAAGCTGGTGAGTAACATAACCCTACTCAATAAAATAATGCCTTTCTCAAGATGATAAAAATAAGTTTGAGTTAGTGAATGTCAAAAATTTAAGGAATGTGAAAAATAAGCAATAGGAATGCAAATGGCAAGAATGGAATTATGTCACCCAAAATGTCAGTGCTGATTTCCTAGCCATTAAAGTTGTCATTGGGAGAAAATTAGGAAAAAATGCATTAGGGTAATATTTCTGTTGTAATTAGTGTCTTTATAAGAAAACAGAGTAGATGTTATTAGGGGTATCATTTAATTATCATTATTGATCCACCAATTTACTATTTAATGTTGTGTTTATCTTTTAATTATGCTTTGTAATTTATTTCTCTTTTAACTTGGTGATCCAGAATTTCTAAAGTATTGAATCAAATAATGATAGCAGGCACACTTGACTTATTCTACTGTAAGAAAATACCTTTATAGAGATATGTTTTGTAAACTATAAATTAATAGTTTACAAAATCCATGAAAGATTTTAATGAATTGTAATATATTGATAGACAAATATAAATTGATTTTAGATTATATTCTTCCTCTAGCACCATTATCCATGATAACCCAGTTCCTCCAATTATCCTATCCTTTAACTGCCTGGGATTGCTCTCTGTATTAGACATCTTTTCTGTTATTGAGGCAGGATGCCTGAGTCCAATTTAGAAATGTGAAAAATAAGCAATAGGAATGCAAAGGGCGAGAATAGGAGAGCTTTAATTCAGCTCACAGTCTTGGAGGAGTCAGTCCACGGTAAGTGGTCAGAAAGGCATGGCAAAGGATAGATACCTAGTGCATGGTCACTGGGAAGCAGAGCAGGGAATTAGTGTGAGCAAGGAAGAACTAAGGGAACAGACATTAGACCTAAGGGCTGGATCTTCGTGAGCACAGAGATACTCCACCAAGCTGGTGCACCAATCCAATGAGAGGATCCCAAATCAAATAAGTAGGTAATCTATTCTCAATATTTAAATGTTGTCAACCATAGTTTTGCCTAGAGTACAATACAACCTTTGAAGGTATGCTCTTTGAATTTTGCCCCATACCCATTAGCCATACAAATTTCATATCTATCATTCCCTGCATACCCCCCCCCCCACTAAAGTAACCTGTTGGGAGCCACAGATTCCCAGTGGATGAACATTACGTTATTCCCTAGTGGATGAGTAAAGCTGAGATTATTGGTCTCACCCTTTGAGATTTCCCATGATGCCCTTAGAGGTGCCACCCTCTCCCACCTGCTAAGGCTAAGGCTAAGACTAACACCAAAACTAAAACAAAGATTAAAAGACTAAAGACTTCCTAAGAAAAGCCCCTCATTATGTTAACATCACCACCACCCTCTGTATGATCCCCTGTTCAAACAATGAATGCCAAAGTTCTGCCAGTCCCATGGCCTTTTATTCCAAATGAACAACTAGTCACCCACGATGTCACCTACGTTATTTGTTGTCTGCTCTTTCTCTTTCACCATGCACTGTAACACCTCAGAGGACACTGGAGGCTCCCCTGAGGGCTCCCGGATAGTACGTTCTCCACATACTGAAGATAAATATTTTAGCTTCCTGATTGAAGCAAGATGTATCATTCATTTGTCCATGCTTGATTCATTTCATGTAGAATAATGTCCCTTAAAAGGAAATGACAGATATCAAGGAACAGGTCTTGGCCTGTCCCACCTCCAGCACAGGAAGAAAGTCGTGTCCTCCTTACATGTAAAATGCTTACCCTTCCTCCAGTCTAGATAAAATCCCAACAAATATTTTATTCTTTCTGAAGGTTTAAAGATGTTACCTTCTTGCACTGTGTTATTTTAGACTTTTTTGTTTTGCTTGTTTTGAGATAGTATCCTGCTATATGGTACACAGTGTTTTAAAGATGTCATTCCCTTCTTTGAGCCATTTGGGCAGTTAAGATTCTAGTTCATACACTACCATGCCACACTCCTTATATTTATATGTAACACATACAATTTATAAAACATAAACACATATAATATTGATATTATGCTATTGCTTTATATTTGTGATTTTTTTCCTTATGATGAATGTCTCTGAGAAGTTTTTGTGTACTTGGTTATTTCTACACACTCCTTTGAGAAATGTATATTCCCATCATTCATGGACTTTTCTGTTTTATTTTATTTTTTGTTTTCCTCAGTGCCAGGAATTCAACTCAGGATCTTGCTCTTGCCGGCCAGACAGTTATGCTGGTGAGCTGTCTTCCTAGGCCATTCATAGATTTTGGTAATGGCATAATTTTTGTTCCCTTTGGCCATGGAATTACCAGTATATAGTACAAATGAATTTGTTGCCAAATAATTTTCAATTGTATTCTCAAAGTTCTGTATGATTTCATTTCACTGAACATGAAATTGTGAAATTTTTGAAATGAACAAAGCCAAATACTAGTTTAGTTTTATTAATATTTTTATCTCTTGAATTATATACTGTTCTGCTTATCTAATTGGAAAGTGATATATTCAAACTATTAAAATAATATTTTAAAATTATGTACATAATACAACACTATGATATTCTCAATAAATTTGTTGATATTTACCAAACATTTGACATTTCATCATATGACTAATATTAACAAAAGAAAAATATTGCTCATGAAATAAAATTTTTGATTATAAAATTTAGCTGTATGGAATATATAAACTCACATTTACTTGAATATGTGAATAAAATGTTAACATATTTTCCTTGGTAAATTTTATTTATGCTCAGAAACAAAGTTATGTTTATTAAACATTTGTCTGTGGATTTTAATAAATATGCATATGCAATCATACATTTAAATTAAATTATGAATGAAATCATTAACTGAATATTGAATTTTTCCAGATATTTGAGAATATTCTTCTATAGGCAAATTTAAAGCAGAAGACATATTGGAAAGTAAATTTTTAGGAAGAAAAAAATCATGAAATAACTACGTTGAAAAATAGTGCAAATTAAATGTAAATTCACTTTTAAATAAAAATATGTTATATATAATGTTCACCTATGATCAATCTCCGGTAAGTTATGTTACTCATGTATTTCCTTTCTTTATACTTTTACTAAAATATGAATGTATTTGAATGTGCTCTTTGTTATAAACATCAAACACAAAACGTATTTTGAATTAAATGTTTATATTTTATGCATTATATGAATGTGAAAGTGTTTTAGCAAATAAATGAAAATCTTTCATGTTTTAATAATCTCAGTTATGAAAATGTATTTGACAATGCAAAAATTCATTTTCAATATGAAGTACAAACAATGTAATTCCCTGTGTATCACCATTTGGAAGCTGTGGCTGTTCAGGGTACAATGCAAATGGAAGTACAGAGACTTAAAGTTAAGATATAGAAAGAAGAACAAAGTCATGAAGTTCAGAAAAAGATTACCTGTTTAGTTTACAACAATTTATTTTTCTTTTCATCTTTATTAAATTTATTGAGAAAAACATTGCAATGAGATAGTTTCAAAACAGGTTGGTGGCAGAGTTACAACTATTAATACATTGCATATTGTTATTTTTGTGGTAGTCAGCACAAGATGCAGACATGATATCCTGTCCAAAGCTATTAGTACAAATCTTTCCTGTTATTGAATTAAGAGAAGGCATAGATAGATAGATAGATAGATAGATAGATAGATAGATAGATAGATAGATAGATACATATCCTAACTATTTTGTATTTACAGCTGGAAAATGGTCCTTCATTTATATCTCCTCTTTTGTTTAGTTTTGTGAGATATGGGCATTCCATTGCCATCCAAATATTGTAGGACTATGAATTCAGCAAAATATTCCAATATAGTTCAGTAGTCCACAATAGTAGTGGGTTATCCACAGAACTGGCAATATCCAAATCTGATGACTTGAGCCTTCCACAGCTCAGTATATTGACATAGTTTCACTTTTCATACCTCACTTCTATACTTTCCTGCTGGATGTTAAGACCAAGATAAAGCAAGACATATATAACACGAAGTCCAATTTTGTTTCTGACAAGATCAGTCAAGTCCCCTCAAGACATCCTGAAACCCTGTATCACACTATGTAGATTCTTTGTCAGTGTCAGCCATGTGGATGAGTTACAGCAGTTGCTTGATCAATTTGCTCTCTGTGAAAGATTGTGAGAAAGATTCCTCTCCATGAGACTATCCTTAGGCAGACTTTACATCATTGATCACATTCCTCTGTGATACTATAGTCTTTTTGATCAGAAAATTTGGGACAGAACTGAGTTGCATGATGTTACAGTACAGGTTCTCCTCTGTCCTGAGACCTCACTGACCTTGAATAGCTGGGGTCAAAATGCTGGTTGTCCTTGCAGCCCTTCTTTTTCTCTAACTTTTGGTCTGCAAACTTACGTTGTTAACCCTCCAGAAGAGAAGCTTATTATTGCTCTACAACCTACACAGATAGGCTTAACCTCACTATCTGTCTGAATATCAAACATCTTAGGTATAACATGGAACAGGTATTTTCCATCAAATATTGATATGTTAAACTTTAAGTCTGTACATAATACAGAAAAAGAATTCAACAAATAAAACAGTAAAAATATGAATAAACAGTTATATCTATGACACAGAAATTTAGAAATCTAACCATATACATCATTGTAACAGGGTAGTCCTGTGACATACTTTTTTTCTTGACACTTTTTCATTTATTACTCTTTAAGAAAAAAAAATACTTCAGATACAGTGTGGCCCTAATGGGTATGTTATGACAGGCAGTACATATTTAGAAGACCAGAATGACAGGCATTCTAAACATGACCCCACTATTACACATTGCTATCTTCAGTGCAGTCGCTCGGTTCACAGGTATCAGCATATGTAGTTAAGTAGGGAGGAAATCCCACCAAGTAACTGCTAGTTTCAGCAACCTGATGATAGTTCTCAGGATCATTGCCTTACGCATCTTGTGCATACAAACGTATGGCTTTACCCTTGTAATGTTTCCTAGGTTTTCTCCTTGTCCTCTTTTTCTTGTCTAATCCTCAATTTCTCACTTTCCCTTTAATCGTGTTATATCTTTCTATCTGTATTTCTTCTTTTGAGTTCTTATACTAGGGAGACTTTACAATATTGACACATGTGGGTCTGGATTTTTTCACTTATGAGTATATCTTAAAGTGGCATCATAAGTATAAAGGGTTTGAGTTTATCATTTTTATAGCTGTGCGATATTTCATTGTATAAAAATACCTCATCTCTTTCATCCATTCCTTGTGTTATGGACATCTTGGTTGTTTCCAAGATTTGGCTACCACAGTTCTGCTGCTATAAACACAAGTATACATATAACAGTATGATAATACGTTTTTAGTTACTCTGGGAAAATCCGAGCATGGGGATAGCTGGCTCGACTAGGATTTCCAGCCTTATATTTTTAAGGAGTCTCCACAATGATTTCCATAATGGTTGCACCAGCCTACATCTCACCAACAGAAGGGAAGGGTCCCTTTTTCCCCACAGCCTCTTCAACGTTTGTTGTTAGTTGATTTGTTTATGATAGGTATTCATTCTGGGGTGAGATGGTATCTCAGTATAGTTTTAATTTGCATTTCATGAAAGGCTAGTTATGTGGAGCATTTTTTTCATATATTTATTTGTTTCTTTAATTTCGTCCTCTGAGAAGTGCGTGTTCATCTCTGATGACTATTTCTGGCTTGGGTCTTTAAATTTTGGGGAGTTAATGATTTTTAGTTATTTATAAATTCTGGAGAGCATACCTTGTCTGAGTGCATATTAGTTTTTTCTAAAACTGTGGGTTCTCTTTCCTCTTTGTTGGTAATGTCTTTTGACATACAAAAATTCTCAATAAGAAGAGATCCCAGGTCTTAATTGTTTCAAGTATTATCTGTGTGATTTGATTTTTGTTCATGAACTTTTTTCCTATGCCTAGGTCTTCAAGAGTGCTTCTTACTTTCCCTTCCAGGAGATTTAGTGTTTCCGCATGTGTTTGTAGATGGCCGTGCATCTTGTAATCTATTCCATTGATCATCAGGTGTATTTCATTACCATTATCATGCTGATTTGATCACAGTAGCCTTGTAGTATAATTTCAAGACAGGAACTGTAGTGCCTCCTGCCTTGTCTTTGTTGCCGAGGAGTGCCTTTGCTATTCTAGGTCTTTCCTGCTTCCAAATAAATTTTAAGAATGATTTCTCCATGTCTGGGGGGCATGTTACTGGTAGCTTGATAGGAATTGCGTTAAATTTGTACAGCTATTTTGAGAGTATGGCCATCTTCACAGTGTTGGCTGGGGATTCTCTCTAATTTCTGAAATCCTCTATGATCACTTTTTTCAGAGTACTGCAATTTTACTTGAAAAGATCTTTGACATCTTTAGTTAGATTAATTCCAAGGTGTTTCATTTTCCACGGTACTATTGTAAAAGGTGTTGTTTCTATAATTTCCCTCCCAGTGTGTTTGTTATCTGTGTAGAGGAATGCTATTGACTTTTGAGTATTGATTTTGGATCCTGCTATGCTACTGAAGTTGTGTATTTATTCTAGTAGCTTCTTGGTAGAGTTTCTTGGATCTTCCAAATAAAGTATAATGTTATCTGCAATTAATGATAATTTGACTTCTTCTTACCTATTCTTATTCATTTTATTTCTCTCCCTTGTCTAATGGCTCTAGATAATGATTTCATAACCATATTGAATAGGAGGGGTGATAGAGGATATCCTTGTCTTGTACCAGATATAAGAGTAAAAGATTTCAGTTTTTCCCCATTTAGAATTATACTAGCCATTGTGTTGTCACAGATGGCTTTTATCAGACTGAAGTAGAGGCCATGTATTACAATTTTTTGTAGGACTTTGAACATGAATGAGTGTTGGATTTTGTCAAAAACCTTTTCTGCATCAATTGAGATGATCGTGTGGCTTTTAGATTTTGCTCTATTGATATAGTGTATCACATTTATAGATTTGCATATACTGAACCATCCTTGCATCCTTGGAATGAATCCTACCTGGTCATGGTGTATAATCTTCTTGAAGATTTGCTATATTCTATTTGCTAGGATTTTATTGAGGATTTTTGCCTCTATGTTCATGAAGGAGTTTGGCCTGTAGTTCTCTTTTTTAGTTGTGTCTTTCCCTGGTTTTGCTGTCATTATAGTACTTGACTCCAGGAATTATTTTGGGAAGATTGCTTCCTTTTCAATTTCATTGAAGAGTTTGAGAGATTATATTATCTATAAATTTGTTGTAGAATTCATCTGTGAATCCATCAAGACATGGAATTTCTTGTGTTGGTAGTTTATTTTTATTACATTTTGTATTTCATTGGCTGTTATTCGGTTATTGGGAGTTATTATATATTCTTGATTCAGTTTTTGTAATTTGTATCTTTCTAGAAATCTGTCTATTTCTTTTGTGTCTTCTATTGTGTGAGAGTAAAGGTTCTTAAAGTATCTATTGACAATATCTGAATTTCTACTTTGTCTGGTAGTTACACCCTTTTCATTTCTTATTGCTCGTATTTGAATTTTTTTGTCCTATTTTTGATGAGGTTAGCTAAAGGCTTATCAATTTTATTTAATTTTCCATAGAACCAGCTTTTTCATTCATTATTTTTTGATCTGTTTTCTTTCTCTCAATTGAATTAATTTCTGTTCTAATCTTTATAATTTCTTCCCATCTTTGGGCTCTAGGTTTGGTTTTCTCTTGCTTTTCTAGATGTTGGAGTTGCAACGTTAGGGGATTTATTTATTCCCTTTGTGTTTTCCTAATGGGTGAGTTCACAGTTATGAATTTCTCTCTGAGAACTGTTTTCATCACTTCCCATAAATTCGGATAAGTTGTGTTTGAATTTTCATTGAATTGCAGATACTGTTGAATTTCTTGTTTAAAGTCATCTGTGACCCTGAGGAGGATGTTTTTAATTTCCATGTGTTTATGGGTTTTTCTGTATTCTGCTCTCTTTTATTTCCAGTTTCATTGCACTGTGGTCAGATAATATGCATGGCATAATTTCTGTTTTCTTGCATATATTTAAGCATGACCTATGAACCAGTATGTGGTCTATTTTAGGAAATAACCCATGTGAAGCTAAAAAAAAATGTATATTTAGCTATCGTTGTGTGGAACCCTTTCTATATGTCCACTAAGTCTGTTTGTTCAAAGGTCTGGTTCAGTTTCTGCTTGACTTATTTTTTTGGGGATAAGAAGGTTTTAAGGTCTCCTGTTAAAAGTATGTTATCAGATACTAAATTTTTCATGTCCTTTAAGATTTTCTTATATAGTTGGCTGTTCCTGTGCTTGGTGCATAGATATTTATGAATGTTACCTCTTCCTGTTGAATTTTTCCCAAACAGGTATATATAGTCTTCTTTATTTCACTTGATCATTCTTGGTTGGATTTGAGACTGTCTGAGAATACGATTGCTAACCCTGCTTTTGTCTGAGGCGCTCTGGTGTGTAGTATTGTTTTCCATCCTTTGACTTTTAGCCTATGAATTTCTTCATGGCTTCATTGTGTTTCTTGTATACAGCATATTGTTGATTTTGTTTTCTAACCCACTGTGCCAGTCTCTTTCTTTTAATTGGTGAATTGAGTCCATTTATATTGATGGTTATAATTGAGATGTATTGATTTATGCTGGACATGTTATTTACCTGCTGTTGTTTATTCCTTTCTGTCCTTTGTTTAATTGTATGCCCTATTTAGTGGGTTACTTCTGTTCTCATTCGAGGAGTTCTGATCATTTTGGTACTTCTCTATTTCACTTCTCCATCAACTTTGAAAGAGAGTTTTGCAGGGTATAAGAGTCTGGACTGGAATTTCTTCCAATAGAGGACTTGAAGTATTCTGCTCCATGCTCTTCATTCCTTCGTGATTTATGAAGAGAAGTTGGCTGTTATTTTGATAGGTTTTCCTTTAACTGTGATCTGTTTCTTTTCTCTAGCAGCTTTCAGTATATTGTTTTGTGCTTTATTTCTGGGATCTTGACTATTATTTGTCTCCGTATATTTTTAATTGAGTTGAAGTAATTTGGAGTTCTGTGTGCTTCAGTTACCTGAATGGCAGAGTGCTTCCTCTTATTTGGGAAGTTTTTTGGTTTTACTTCTGCTCATATTCTTTTTATATCATTTATATTGACTTCTTCTTTCTCATTGATGCCTATTAGTCTCATGTTATTCATCCTTGCATCATCTTGCAGGTGATGAATTACTTTTTCCTGCATCGTAGTTGTTTTTAAGAGATCTTTTCTTACCTTTCCACTAACTTCAACAGTGTCTTCAAGGTCTGAAACTGTATCTTCATTTTCACTCAAATGGTTTTGCACACTTGTGATTCAAATTTTAAGTTCCTCTATATCTCTTTGACTCTGTTTCATGAGATCTATTTCTTTCCAATATTGTTCATTCAAGGAATCCATCACTTTTTAAATCTCCTCTATTTTTTATCAGTGTCTTCTTGAGAAGCAGTTATTAGTTCTCTTACCTCAGAGTTTATTTCTGATTTGATTTCCTCTATATATTTCTGCATTGATTCTTTACTTCAGACACTCTTAATACAAAGATTTCTTTTTTTATTCCAAACATGAATTCAGATCTTAATTCTTCTATACCTTTTTGCTATTGTTTCTATACTTCAGTCACTCTTAACTTACAGATTTATTTTTTTTTATTTCAGAGAATAATTCTGATCTGAGTTCCTCCATACCTTTCTGCTGTTGTTTCTTTACTTCAGACTCAATTAATTCAGATATTTCAGCTGAGCTAGTGTCCTCTGCACTTGTTATGGGTAAAGTTTGGGACCTGAGATTGCATTTTGCTACTTCTCTTTGTCACATTGTATAACTCTGTCCACTGACCTGTGGTGTAGAGCTTTGGTGCAGTTAGAACCTCAGCACCTACTAAATTCAGGTTTTTGATATACCAAGTTCAAGTTCATCCACTTGTGTATGACTTGGGTCTCGCTACTGTGCTCAGCTCCTTCCTGATGCTGCCATTGGAGATGAACCTGTTGTGCCCTTCTGTCAGGATGTTCTGCTCCTGCATTGGCTGTGTGGTTTTGATCCTAGTCTCACTGCAGGGATTTCAGCTGCAGAATTGCACTCCAGGCCTGTATGCCAGGCCTGGGCTGTGTCTGGAGTGGTCTTGGGGTGGGGGGGCAGAGAGTGCCAAAACTCTCCCACACACTCTCTGGGCCTGGAGTTTGGCAGTCCTGGAGTGATCCAGAGAGCATGGCAGAAGTTCTCACTCACAGGGAGGGCTTGGGCTGGCTCTGTAGGGGTGGAGGGTGTCTGGAGAGCACTGCTAAAGGTCTCACTCCTACAGCAGGCCTGGGCTTGGTCCAGCATTGCAGGAGAGCACAGAAGTTCTCCCACATACTCGCTAGGCCTGGGCTTGGGCCTAGCTTACAGCAATTTATAATTTTATTACTACAGAGAAGTAGTACACATTAACAGCTTTCAATATTCCAGGTGTATATTCCATGCTTTTTTTTTATTTTCCACTACTTTCCTTTATCTCACCTTTTCTTTGATTCCCTTGCTGTACTACCTTTTTTAATATTGATCTTTTGCATTTCTCAATTATTTATTCAATAAGTAGAAAAGTAGGACATGGAGAGACAAATCTTGTGGAGATAGAGATCAAGGAATGGAGCTAGGGGATGGATGGAGAGGCAGAAGAGTAAAGCATTAAGATGCTGCATTACATGTAATATCCATAGGGAATGAATTGCAATCAAATAGAGTAATGGAATATGTGGGAAAAAATCAGACCATTCACAAATGAAAAGAAAGGGTAATGATCTGAATAGAAACTTCAGAGTCAACAGAGTCATTGGCTTGTGGAAATTCCAAGCCTGTATCTACCCACATGTGAAAAGGGAATGGAAAACATGAAGAGCTGATCACTGGGACTACTTCCTTTCTGTGCTAGTATGCAAGATCCCTGCAGGGGACCAGATCTCCTCTGATATCAGGATAAGCAGTCAGAAAGAAGAATGGTGCACAATTGAAAATTTAACTTTTGCTGAATTCTGAAATTTTTCTTTTAAGATGGATAATTATAGCTGGCTAGCATTTTATGTGCCTGAAGTGAAAGACAAATTTAAAAGCTATGGGGGAAATCATACCAGATAAATGTAAGCCATAGAGCAAAAGAAACATATAGCTCTTCAAGAGTCTTCTCTGACTCCATACCACTACATAAAACTAAATTGTAAAAACATTTGAAAATAATAAGCCTAGAGACCTCTGGAGCATGGACAGAGCCAGTTATGACATGTGCTCTCAATAGGTGGAGAGTGTTTCACTGTCCTAATGAGAATTAACTAAGTTTAGGAATATGTTTTTGATTTCACATAGTTAAAAAATCAACCTTAAATGAACTAAGCAAATTAAATAAATACCCAAAGTGCAATTTTCTTTGTAAAGCATGGCAACAATCATAAATAAAATGGAAAAAAATTCAATTAAGAGATTTTTCCAGACACTTAAATGACAGAGTTAATATAGTTAAAAAAAGTTCTCTCAAAGTTGAAATTATAAGTGTGCTCCTGCTAAATAATGTCAAGGAAAATGTGACAAAGATGAGATGCAGCAGGCATGCAAATGACCCAAGTGAAATTATCAATGATGAAAAATGCAACATATGAAATAGTATGCTTGAAGAGATGGTCAAGGAATCTGACACAGCAAAAGGAGCTCATTACTCATGAGAACACAGTGATGGACACTACCCGCAGTGAAACAGAAAGGAAGCAGGAGAAAAGACAATTGAGTCATCAGTGAATTACGGAGCAGCATTGAATGTACCTTTAAACACATGCTATAAATTTGTAAGTAAATAACTGTAGATCATACCTAGAATGTTCATATGATTTATTCTTATAGCCATATCCCTAAGAATTTAAATGAACCAAATTAGAATAGATACACAAAAACAGGCAAAATTAATTGACTAAAATCTAGTGATAATTGTGCTTTAAAAATAACTATATCAAAAGACTCCAGAGAAACAGAAGAAAAAAATAAGGAAGACATCTTGTTATAAACCTATACATCTGAGATAAAGAATAAAAGAACAATTTTGAATTGCTCACAGAATGTTAGAAGTCACATCCTAAGGACATGTATTTCAGAAATAATGAAGAACTAACAGTTGAAAAATATCATCCATAAAGCTTTTTTAAATTAAACCTTCACAGTGAAATAAAATAAAACTAAATAAAAATAAATAAAAGATATTAGAAGTTATCTATAGGTGTTTTGTATTGCTGTTTTGTTTGTGGGGAACTGGGGATGGAACTCAGGCCTCATTCTACTGAGCCATCTCCCTGGCTTTTCTCTTTGTTTTAGTAATCTTTAACAGGAAGTTGACATTCTAAAAAATTAACATAATCATCTGGTTTGAGATTTGTGTGTAAATAATAGTGTAAATTGCAAAGTTGAAATTGCTGAGACATTATAAATGAACTAATGTTAAATATATATACTTAAACTATAAGTTTAAAAGAAGTAGAATAAAGATATACTTCTGAAACAATATGAAATGGTCTGATAGCTAAAAATTTGAAATCATAAAACAAAGGAAGAATAAAAATTAGGAGAAAAATAGAAAAAGCACAGAAGACAAAAGATCAGAAAGGCATACCCTAAGACTTTAAGATTTAAAACAGTTCTGAAAATTAGAACAAATATGAATGATCTCATCACTCATGAACATGTATCAGTGCATAAAATACATAATACTGAATAATAGAGTAAAACTAAAATCCTCTTACATTTCTCTCATAAGAACCAAATAAATACATAATTCAAAAACTAGATTTTTTTTCAAAGAAAGATAACTTTTGAGTTCTTTTTGAAGAGGTTGAATTGGCTATTAAAAATTTAAGAACAGATGATAAAGAATATTTTTTATCTAACATTTTAGGAAATATTTCAAGTAGTATAAGAAAGGAAGGAATGCACATTAAATAGATGCTTTATAGGAATTTACATAGGACCTATTTATGATAAAAATAATGGATATTGTTTTGGTAACCTGGGGGTCTTCCCCAAGCTTGAACCTGGGGTAAGACCTGGGCTTGAACTCCCACAGCTAGAACCCTTTCTGGTCTCTACCAAACCACCTTCTGCTTCTCTGTTGATTTGTCATATTTCATATGCAATAGTTTCTTTGTAAAAAGTGTGATTATAAATGATAATTTTATATGATAGCTGTGATATGGGAAAGTAAAATTTGATTTTGTAAGATAACAGAAAAACATAATAAAAGGACTAACAGGTGTTGACAAAATTTTGTGAACAATGAACAGAGTTCAAGGTACAAATGATACTTCTTCAATAATTGTTGTAGAACTGAGGTAAACAAGACTAAGTAGTGTGGAAATATACAATTGTATAGCTCTATTTACCCATATAACAGGGAAATAAATGCTACGTGCAAAATAATAAAAAGTAAAAAACTACTTTTTTTGGAAAATGGTCATGAAACATATAAATCTATGACAATGGAAAGCTCTGTGCCTGCTGCACAAACTTATGTGAATATAGTATCAACCTTAAATATCTATTGAGAAGAAAAACAAACATATTATTTTGCCCATGGACAGAAATTGGTTCAAGAAACAAGGCATATCTAAATGTAGATTCAAAATTTTAAAAATAAAAATTAAAAGTAAATTTCTAGGCACAATTATTAGAAAACATAAGAATTTGTTAGACAAATGCTTCTTAAATATAGCAAAAGTATTAATTAAAAAGAAAACAATGAACATTTACCTGTATAAATAAAACTATTAAACTTTTGATTATCATTGACACTTTCTAGTAACTTACATAGAACCCATTTATAATAAAAATAATGTATTTTGTCTTGTGGTATTTTCTCTTCCCACAGCTTGAACCCTGTATTGATTTCTTATTCTATATTTGTGTTTTTCAGTAAGGGTCTACAGGGTCTAGAGGGCCGCACTGCGTAGATTGGAGTCGTAGTGATCCACCTGTGTTTAGCCTCCAAGAAAGTTGGGATTACAGGTGGGCGCCACCAAACCCAGTCTCAATGACCCTCTCAGCACTTCCTGGGGATAGGGCCCATGTGGTAGGCCCGGGGATCAAACCCTGGTCACTGTATCTGGCTAAGCAGGTGCTTTAATTGGATGAGCTATTTGACCGGTCCCAGTGTCTTTCCAGTTCAAAGAGAACAACTTCTATAAATGAAAATTATTTGAAAACATATCTCAAAGGGAATTTAATTGACAATATATAAAGAATTCTTATAGATGAAAATTAGACATACATACAGCTAGAATAAACAATAGATATAGATAAGCATTTTGACTAGACTACTTATGCACTTCTAAATAGCCCATAAAAAGATGCTCAATACAATTTTAAGCAAGGACATAGAAATCCAAACCATAGTGATAAATTGCTAAAATTTAATAAAATGCAAAACTTGAAATAACTAATTGTATCAACTTCTATGAAACTGAAAAAAATCAAGTACAAAATATGAAATAAAGAATGGAAGTTACAGTAGGAGGAGAAAAAGGAAGGAAGGAAGGAAGGAAGGAAGGAAGGAAGGAAGGAAGGAAGGAAAGAAGGAAGGAACTATTCTTTAACAAATTACATATTTTTATTTTATCATTAATAATACGAATATTAAAACAGCTATACTTTTATTTTCTTCTCATATGTTTCAGAATTATTCAAATGGTTTGGATGATTTATGCTTTAGTATTCACTATAATCATTTAGTTCAGTGAAAAGTTCTTAATTTTCCTGTATACTTATATCTCCAAATCTGAATCTTTGATCATCATCTTAAATAGACAATAGAACTTAGTATTGAACTAGAACTAACTTATTCATGTTTATAGTGCATCATGGTGTTTCATTATCTTTAATATATGTGCATATTTTACTTTTTTTTGTCTAACAACACTTACTTGGATAGTAAAAGATAATTTTGTTCCACCTAACACAGCAGAAAGACAATGAATATTGAATTAAAACTAAATTTCCTTATAAATTTGAATGGAAATATTACATAATATTTAATGTTTGATTCCTGAGATTACATAATGATAGCCCCACATAGAATAATGCATATGTACTCAAGGTTACTCAAAACAACACACTGCACTATGTATGTTTCAGACATTTGTGCAGTAGAATGACCTGTGCTTTCCACTAAAAGATCATTTATGAAAATTATTAATTTTAATGTAGCACTTAATTGGAAATGATGACATAAAATTACTTCAAGATGTATCTTGTCTCTGTAATCCCAGCACTCAGGACCCTGTAGCAAGAGGATTGCTAGTTTTCAAGGTAGTCTGAGCTAACTACCAGTTGAGGCCAGTGTCACATGGCATGCTTAGTGAGAACTTCTCTCAAACTAAACTAAACTAAACTAAACTAAACTAAACTAAACTAAACTAAACTAAACTAAACTAAACTAAATTAAACTACACTAAACTGAATGAACCAGAACTGGGGAGATAATTCAGTGGTCTAAAGTGCCTGCTTGGCAAATGCAAGGGCCTGTGTTTGATCCTCTGTGCCACATGCTGTGCTAGCCCCAGAACCCTGGATGTACCCTGTCAGCCACAGATACGGTGGTGCACACCTGTAATCCCAGAACTGGGGAAGCTGAAACAGGAGGATCACAAGTCCAAGCTGCTCAAGATTTAAAAACTAAAACAAAAATAAAACATTAAAATAAGCTAAACTATATATATACATATAATATATTATACAATGCAACATCTCTTTGAAATAAGTTCCATATCTTAACAGGGACATTATACACTCTCTTATGAGTTTGACAGTTCTTGAATAAAATATTAAATTTTACTCGTATTTTCTATCTGTAACTTTATTTGTTAAAAGATTTTGTGTGTGTAGACATGTTAAGCTCAGCTGCACTGGTCCAGTGTGAACACTGCAAAAGACTGATGTACTTAATAAATGGCAAATGCGACACAGAGGCACACACAGTAAAGAAGGATATATAATCACACACAGAAAGATTGGATGCATGTAGCTACAAGCCATGGGAGCTGGCCCGAGAGAGCTGCCAGCAGCTGGGAAGACACAAGGGACACATGCTCTTCAGATAGTACAAAAGAGTTTGAGTTCTCTGAACTATTATAGGATATACTGTCATTTTAATTCACCTATTTTGTGCTAAGTTTTGTTACTTCCAGGAAACTATACATACTTATAATACTCATGATTACTATTACTATTATATAAATGATTACAATTTCTCAGGAAATGTTAGAATTTTAGTAATGCTATCTTTGTTAGAAAGCATTTTTCTTTCAGTGGTAGATCAGCACATTAAATAGCCAAGATCGACTGCAGTAAATTATGCTACTTAGAACTCTTCATTATAAAGTTGTGAAGTTATTTCAATAAGAAGATAAAAGCATGAATAATCTATATGGTTTATGTTCAATATATTTTAAATTTTATTGATTTTATGGAATATGTAATTTATGTTTGACATTTTAAAGGAATTTAGAAGAGACATTTTTATTTATTTATTTTTTTTTTAATATTTTACCTTATATTTTAGGGAAGGGTCTATAGCGTGTTCAGGGTCTCACCACTAGATCAGATTTGCAGTGATCTTCCTGTTTACAGCCTCCTAAGAGCTGGGATTACTGGTTCACACCATGACACCCAGTCTCAATACCATCTCAGTGTGCCCCAGGGGTGGGGCTGGCATGGCAGGCCTGGGGATCGAACCCCAGCCCCTATGCCTGCTTGCAGGTACTTTAATCTGCTGAGCTATTTGGCCAGCCCTAGAAGATACATTTTGTGTACAAAGTTGTAGAACTACAGACAGTATGCCTAAATGTCAATAAAACAGTTGTTATTAAGCAGCTGTTTCATGCATCTAATTTTTCAAGTACAAAAATAGTAAATCAAATAAAAAAGACATAAAAATATACCTTGTCAAATGTTCTTTCCAATTGAAATGGATGATGCAAAGTAGGTTCTGATTGCCATGAACAACATAATTAAGGAGATAAAAGTATCCTAAAATATCTTTGGCTGAAACTTTAAGTGAAACATTTTTTAAAAAATAACTACATTTTTACTGTATCTGAGTTTTAAAATGAAATTGAACCACATTATGTTTCAAAATAGGTAACAATGGTAATCAGAGAGAAATGAATTCCCTGGTGTCTTATTAAGGCTGATATTTAATATTAAGTGTGAATCCTGACACAGAGATGTAGCGTAATTACAGACTTTTGAATGCAATTTCTAAATATCATCATTGAATTAATATCTCTATTGTAGTCCTAAATTTCATTCCTAACTTCTTTCAAGTGATTTCTGTGAAAATGTTAAAAAGTATTTTTTTCTGGATAAATAATATATTAGAGACAATGACAACAAAAACTATTGTTTTAAGATTGGACATCTCACTATATTAATTCTTATACAAGTTTTCAAAAGAGTTTAATGTACTAATGAAAAAAGACAACAAAAATAGATGTGGTAAACATTTATTAAAATAAACATACTGTGTTTGTTGAATAATTTGTACCCATGGGCCAAAGTGTAAGCAAAGTATAAGTGGGGATTCTTTGTTATCAGTATAGGAATATGATGTAAATCAATGTCATGTTTCAAATATACCAACCTACTGATGTTGAGCTTTAATAATCTCCAAGAGGTTGTGTCTGACCCTATCTGCATGATCCCACTAACATAGAAAATCTTGTAGCAAGTTATAAACATAAAGACTGCTGTGTTTGTAAAAGCTGTATCCGTCCCCATTGAACAGAATGATGCAAAGGGACATGAACATAAGCGTGCAGATTGGTTAGCAAAATCCTAAAATTGCAAAGGTTTTACTTCATAGATTGAGTAGGAAAGAAAAGTGGAAAAAACGCTGTTTTAGTCAGGGTTTCCAAGAGAAACAATTTAATACAGGACACAATTGATAAGATTATTAGTACAGTATTCACCCAAAGTGAAGTGCAAAACGTGTGGTAGGTCTATCCACATAGCAGAGACCCAAAGAGACCATTTGAGGGCCGGGACCCATGCCAATGCCCTGCCTTAGTCCAGGTGAAGACCTAGAGCCCAGGACAGTGTCCTCCAGAACTCCAACTGGTGGCTTAGAGCCCCAGCAACACCTCATGCAAGTCTGTATCGAGATCCCTGCTGGGAAGGCTGCCGCCTAGTGGTAGAAGCTAGAAAGTCTGCACCAGCAGGATGAAGGATCTGTGCCAGCAGGCTGGCGCTGAGAAGTAAAGCTCAAGGTTAGGACCTGAGCTTCTAAAGAGAACAGTAGCCAACCTCAGTGATACCAAGGTGTCAAGCTGCTCCGATGATGGGTACAGCTGAGTTCATAGGAGGAAAGTCAGTGCAACAAGCTTCTTCAGGAAAAGCAACAGTGTCACTGCTTCCTCTCCGGTGTTGTTTTTGTGTTGTTGGCAACAATCCTCTCACGCGCTGGCTTTCTACACGCAGCTCCACACTAATTCAGATCAACTAGGTGTTTCAAATGGATCATTGGCTAATCCACCATAGGAATGATGGTTATCTTATGGAGATAATGATATATATTATAGACTATACTATATACTAGATGTTGGTCTATACTAGGTTTTGGTAAATATAATAGACAGTGGAAAAATACTACTGGATAAATACATGTTAGGTATTAATAATTTACATCAAGAAGCTAGAAGGCCAATGTAACAGTAAATATAAGATGTGATTATTTTTAAGAATAAAGCCTGAGTTATTCATTTCAAGATAAAAACAGACTTTGATGAAAAAATATCCACAAAGATCATTATTTAAGTGACTATTAAAGGCTAAATTGAAAACAAAACAAAAAAATTTAATCCCCAGATAGAGAACCTTCTATTCTTTACTTACAAGATGTTTCTCCACATGATATTTTGCCTTATGAACTTCAATTTAATGTTACATTCAGGTCCATAGACAATTTTAGGTAAAGAGTTTCAAGTGAAGATGCAATTTACAATAATCTATGCTTTATATCTTACCCAAAGCTCAGGATTTAATAAATGCATGAATGAAGAAGCCATGTTTCAAACATGTTAATGAAGTCTATATATGCCTGTAGACAGCCATAATGAATTGTTTAGAATGTGTAAGGAATATTTGCCAACTAATGAGGTACTTATATTTAAAAATAGGCAAAAGATTCAATAACTTCTTGCCAGGCACAGTGGTACATGCCTGTGATCCCAGAACTTGGAAGGTGAGATAGCTCAGCAGATTAAAGTGCCTGCCTAGGCAAGCTTAAGAAATGCAGGGATTACAGTTCTATTCCAGACACTATATGCCATGCCAGTCCGACCACCAGGGCAGGCTGAGAGTCTGGGAACAGCGGTACATTTCTGTAATCCTAGCCCTAGGGAGGCTGAAAGCAGGAGGATCACCATGAGGCAGATTCTGCAACAACCAAATATAGTAAAAAAAAAAAAAAAAAAAAAAAAAAAAAAAAAAAAAAAAAAAAAAAAAAAAAAAAAAAAAAAAAAAAAAAGGTAAGTTCAAGGTGAAGTCAGACTACTACATGAAAAGTTCAAGGCCAGTCTGAATTACGTATTAGGACCCTTCCTCAAAAATTCATTAAAAAGGACTCAAGTGAATTATGAAAAACATTTGATATAGCAGCCACAAAATATGTATAAGTGTGCTCTAATTCACTGGTAATGAACCAGCAGAAGCAGATATAAGTTAAGTGCAGAAAGTTATCTTACAAGAGTACAAAGAAATGACAGAGTTAAATTTGTGCAGAGGTTATGACCAGTTGGATTACTGTTTATTATTTTTTCAAGTGTGACACTTTCTTAGATTTTATTTTAATAGCACCCTTTGAGAAAGATCAATCTGCCTATATCCTAGCACCTTTCTTTCATTTTGCTCTTTATTATATTTGTGTTGCTCATGTAAGAGAACTGGGAAATATGGTCTCAAAATGCATTGTTTTCCTATAAATCACTGAAATTTATCTTTTTTTTTTTTTGGCAGAGAAGGACTGCATTGTGTACCAATACTATAGTTTCTTTAGCCAGTCATTTGTTGATGGACATGTAAGCTGCTTCCTGTTGCGTGAAACTTGCAGCCTCCACATCACTTTCTAATGGCAAAGGGCAGCCCCCTCAATACAGCAACCTTCTCCTATCAATAACCAACTGTGTCCCTGGCATGCATCATGTCCCCACATATACCCAACATCATACTTTGAAAGCACCATTAAGAATGACAATATATACAATAGGTAGATACCCAAATGTCCATCTCAGAATAGAACTGACTTTAATCATGATATACTTCTTCAATGGAATCTTATTAAATAGTAAGTGCATAAATTCCTATCTACACATAGGCATTCTAAGATTAATTCCTAACTTAGTACATGGAGCAGTAGTGAATCATAAAATGGAACATTTTAGAGAGTACTACAGTAAAAATGTTCTTTTTGTCTTTCTACGTCTGTGACTGGGTCTGCCTCTTGTCTCTCTGTCTCTCTGTCTCTGTCTCTCTCCACCTACCTATCTATCTCAGAATACCTCTACAGTATTTTATACTACAGCATTTTTAACCCATAGTTGTCTGTGTTGAATGACACTATAGAAATTGAATCCAAGTTATAATGTCATTACTGTAAATGAGTGCCATGTATCCAATATTCAATGAAGATGCCATATGGAAATGGGGCATAAATAAGATAAATAATATAGTGGTATCTCCATTCACAAACTTAACTCTTTCCACAATTATGGGGAATATGACCTTGATCAGATGTTTCAATTCATGTGAAGGTCACAAAGCAAAGCAAAAATTTGCTAAAAACTTCTGTTTGCAAACTGAATTATTTGGGAAGTGTTTTGGAACCAAGATGTTGCTGCAGATATATGATTTTAAATGTCAGAATTGTGACTCCCTTTTGGGAATGATGTGTGTGCAGTCGTAGTAATCACAGACAAAGCTATGAAACAGACTCTGGCACAGCTGGGAACAACACATTTGTTCATTTTTCCTTTGGTAAGAATACAGTTGTGTTTCTACCTTTCCTAGGAACTTACTAGTTTTCTGTTTTATTTGTTTGTTTGTTTCTTTTCCCAGTCCCATTGCTTTGTCTTCCTTTCATAAAAAAAAATGTATCACTGGTTCTAATGATATTTGAGTATTTCTCTGGATTAAGACTACAAGTGCAATAATTATTTTACTACTGCTAATTACCAGATAAAATCTTTTTTTTTTTTTTTTTTTTTTTTTTTGTCAGAACCAGGTATTGAACTCAGGCCCTTGCACTTGGCAGGGAAATGCTTATTCCACTGAGCCATCTCCCTGGCCTTCAGATAAAATCTTGAAAATTTCTGAGTAATGCTATAGCAAATAGTCTAAATCTATAACTAATAAACATGAGTTAAAAATGCATATGTTCTGTTAGAATCCATGATGAATGTGTCTTACCTCAGTGTAACTAAGAAATGAAAATAAAATTGTTAGTTCTCCTTGAAAGAAAACCTACAAGCTATTATTATTTAAAATAAGCTGGTAGCTGAAAAGACTGTCATTTTCATTATTACAGCAAAAAGAACTTCAGGGATTTTGTGAAGCATTAAAAATTTTTCAGTTATTTGTTTATTATCCACTTTGTCAATCATTTTGTTTCTTCAAAGTCAAAAAAGGACACTTTTCTTTAATGTACTAGTGTTTTTTTTCCCTCTTACTCTCTAAATTAATCTTCTTCTCTAGTTTCAATACAAATTCAATGATCCACACCCTCAAAACATGTAATTTAATGAAAAGGAAACACCATAGGACCTGAAAATAGGTTAAAATTGTGTGAAAATTACTTCATTATGTCATAGTAAAGAAAAAAAGGCAACACAAAGCCCTCCAAATAATATCTGAAATTAACTGATAATTGTGACAGAGGAGAAAGATACTCCTAGCCTGAAACATACCTCTGAGGTTTGTATTGTCTAAAATTGAAGAATAAATTTTAGGAACAATGGAGGTTAAGAACAAAATATATTGAGAGAAAATTTCTGTCCCAGAGAGGGATGGAAGAGGACCCAAGTGTGTTGGCAAGGAACCTGCATTTTCTAGAGTCTTTTATGAAGAAAATCAATGAACTGAGGAAGGCTCAAAATGAGGGGAAAAAATGGGAAATCACAAAGTAGGGATAACACGGGACAAGACTATGGTCAACCAGTAAGATTGAAAGTGCAATTGTTCAGGTAAAATTGATTAAATCAGATCAAATGGAGAAGCGATTCATGTAGCAAGCAAGCCTGTGTAGACAATAGGGGCTCATTCCTGTAGGAGTTGGGTTAGTGACTTCTCCTGGCTTTTCAAAGTGATTAACACTTTGAGTACCAGTTTGGACATTTTGAATATCAATTGTATGTGGGTGCATTTGTTTATACTTTTGTCTTGGGGTCTGACCCAAGTGACAGTATCTGTCTCCCATACTTTGTTTTCCGTACTGTCTCATTCAAGGGCTCAGAAATGTCTGACTGCTTATAATATTTCGTCTAACTCACCTGCCTGCTGATATGCTCAGCACAGTAAAAAACTGCTAAATTATGGTCCTGATTCAACGTGGCTGAATCCTGAAAACAGTAGCTCATCTTCCCAATGACCGCTCCTCTTTCTTCCCCAACCTTCGTTCCTTGGACGGAGCAATTGCCTTCACGCCCTGAGGCAGGACAGGTATTTCCTTATCTTTGGGGACCCCTCCCTCATTTCCAGTGATGAGTGAGAAAGCAGGTTTGAGCTTTCTCTCACACTTCACATTCTTGAGAGTAAGTGGTGATCTCGTAATGTGTGAAGCCCTTGGCTTTCCTTAAATTGTCACTATGGGAAATATTTATTCCCTGCTCACAAAAGAAACACCATTTAGGTTTCTTCTTCTTAATATTGGCTCTCTTGGCTTCTGGGAGGTCATGAAACCTAAAACGTTAATCTTTTGCTGCCAAATGGCTTGGTCACAATATAAACTGGACAGTGGCAGCCAATGGACTGAGGGAAAAAAAAATTAACCTCTTAAAACTTACATTATCACAAGAGAAAATGGCCAGAAAACTCTGTTAGTGTTCCACAGGACATGCCTTACCCCTTTACTGACCATTCCTCAGGATGATCTTCTTTGACCACACCAGCCCCTTCATGCTCCTCAAACTCCTGTGATCACCTTAACTTCTGATGCTCTAAACTAGCCCCCATCTTCTGCTTCACTAATTTGACCCTAAAGCAGTCTTTGTCACTTAAAAAAAATAAATGAATAAAAGAAACTCTTCCTCTGATTATCCACTGCAAGGTGCAAAGCTAGAGAAGTCTGAAGTAATTAATTTGTCTCAGTTGATAGAAGTTACTTAGAAAAATTATTGCTTCGTAGTGAGAAGATGCAGAATGGAAACAGAGACAAGAAAAAACAGATGCTGGCAGCCTATAGGAAGGAGGGCCAGTCAGGAGATAGGGGAAAAGTCATACTTCTCTGAGTCCAGACCAATGTGCCTGGTGCAGAGAGAAGGGGTATTTCAAGTGAAAATATCCAAAACTGCTAGAAAGGGAAAGAAGGAAATGCTTGTGATGGAATTAGAGGAAGTTTCAGTTTGATGAGGTCGGGGACCCCTGCCTGAGTCTCAGGTCCAAGGTAACTGCCAATGTAGTAAAAAAGCCTATTAGATTTTTGATTCCAATATATCTTTGTCAAATTATCCAGCTAATTTGCAAAGTGGAAAACGCGTTTAGCGACAGACTCAGACAAAAGACCAATCCCCAGATCTGTTAATTCATGTGCCCCTGGTAATAATACAGAGTTAAAACATGCAAGGAAATTTATTTGAGGCAATACCCAATGGTTTTGGAAGCTACTAACTTGGACAAGGTTCCTCAATAAAAAATTGTGGATATTAGGATACTAAAAACATATTAACTGCAAATAAGAGGTTTTTACATTTTTCAAACTCTTCTGATAAGTGATCTCTGCTAATCTTTCTACAAAAATTCTGACTGGTTTTTTATAATTACAAACTTTAAAAAGTTTATCAGAATTCAATCTGGCCAGAAATATATTTGAATATACTCTGATTTTATAAAGATGCTAGGTTGTGTATTCTATGTACGTCGTTCCATGAACAGATATCCCTTTTGATTTGAGCTTCAGAATAAAGACTTAAATGCATGGTTTCTCCTGAGGTACCAGCTCTTCTACATGATATCAACATTAGTTTACTTAGAGGTCCTCCAAAAATTTAAGATAATTAAACAAAAATTACTAAAATGGTGAAAGGTTATTGGACTGCACTCCAAATGGTGAACAGAGAGGTGGCCAACCTATGTCCATTAATAGCGTGCCAACAGAGACCATCCAGAGACAGCGCGGCCGACTCCGCCATCCTCCTCAATCCCCAGACCCAGTGCAGGTCAGCCTGGAGTGAGAACTCCAAGCCTGCGACTCTGGAGGGACATTTCTCAGCAATCCCCGGTCCCATGCCATGGCCAGAAACCCAGCACAGCCTGGCCTGTGAGTGAGGGCTTCAGGCCCACTGCACTGGAGGGACCTTTCCCAGTCTTCTCAGGTTACGGCCTTTAGACCAGGATCCAGCACAGGCTGGCCGACCCAGTACAGCCTAATCAGTGAAAAATATCATCCACTATCCTTTTTTGAGCCCAGAAGACTGACCAAAGCCCAGGCCTGCCCACCTGGGGAGTGACCTGCCTGACACAGGAGGGCTGACTCCGGCAATTTTCCGGATCCTCTCCCCAAAGCCAGTTAAGACAGGGAATTTTTATTACTTGCTCTGCATACCAGCTTGGTTCATGCTCACCTGAACAGGGAACCAACAGAGGGGAACCAAAGGAGCTAGAGCAAAAAGGGAACTGAACACAAAAGCTAGATCCAGGATAGGCATAACTGGGTAATCTCAAACAAAATAGACTGGCATCCAAATCTCATAACAAGCTAAGGTTATAGCTGCACCAAAACTCTATACCAAAGGTCAAAGGTCAGTGTTATACAAAATGACAAAGACAATGGGAAAAACGCAATCCCAGACCTCGAGTCCATCAATAAGGGAAGAGGACACTAGCTCAGCTGCAATGAATGAATTAACAGATACAGCAGCAAAGGAACAACAGCAGAAAGCTATAGAGGAAATAAAATGAGAAGTAATTCCCCAAACTAAAAAAGAAATATCTGAATACATAATATCTGAAATGAAGAATAAATTCCAGAAACATTGGGTGGAAAAACTATGCTCACCCAGAACAAGTGTAGAGAGCACTATTCCAGCTGAAACATATGAAGTAACAGCATCGGAAGCAAAGACACAACAGCAGAAAGGTGATGACGATCTCAAAGTACAAATAACTTCTGAAATCAAAAAAGAATTCTCTGAAAAAAAAGAATTCGTTGAAGTCACAGCATCTGAAATACAGAAACAAGTCCAGAAATTTACAGAAGAAACCCAACTTGGAAGAAACACTGCAGAAAAAGAATTAATAACTACCTCTAAAGAAAACATGGATAAAAAAATGGAGATGATCAGAAATATGGTGGATTCCTTGAGTGAACAATACAAAAAAGAAGTAGAACACATGACACACAGTCAAAGAGATATAGAAGAACTAAAAATATCAAAAATGGGTCTACAAAACCGTTTGAGTGAAAGCGAAGACAGAGTTTCAGATCTTGAAGATACTGAAGCACCTAGTGAAAAGGTGAGAAAGGATCTCATAAAAACGAGAATGCAGGAAAAACATAATCCGTCACCTGCAAGATGATGCCAGGATGAACAATGTCAGAATAATTGGTATCAGCGAGAATGAAGGAGTCAATACAAATGACATAAAAAGAATTTGGGGAGAAATAATCACACAAAAATTTCCAAATATGAGGAAACAATCCAACATTCAGGTCACCGAAGTATACAGAACACCAAATAACTTCAACCCAACTAGAAACACACCAAGACATACAATAGTTAAGATCCCAGAAATACAACACAGAAATAATGTACTGAAAGCTGCTAGAGAGAAGAAGGAGCTCACATTCAAAGGAAAACCCATCAGAATTAAAGCCAACTTCTCTACACAAACAATGAAGGCAAGGTGAGCATGGAGCAGAGTTCTTCAAGTCCTATACATAAACCAAATTCAAGCCCAGACTATTATACCCTGCAAAACTCTCTTTCAAGTTTGATGGAGAAGTGAAATACTTCCATGACAAAGAACAGCTGAAGAATTTCATGATGACAAAGCCATCCCTTCATAGGCTGCTGAAAGATGCTCTAGAGAGAGACCACAATGACCAGAACTCCATGAATGAGAATGGAAGGAACCCACTAAACAGGACAGACAATTAAATGCAGGTTCCAAATGAGTAAAGACCAGGTAAATATCACGAGAAACATAATTCAACACATTTCAATTATAACCATCATTGTAAATGGACTCAATTCTCCAATTAAGAGAACTAGACTGCCACAGTGCATTAGGAAACAAAATCCAACAATATGCTGTATACAAGAAACACACTTAACTCAAAAGGACATTCATAGCCTCAAAGTCAAAGGATGGAAAACAACACTACATGCCCCAGCACCTCAGAAAAAAGCAAGAGTAGAAATTCTGTTCTCAGACACTCTCAACTTCAAATAAAGGAGGCTCAAATGACACAAAGGGGACTACATATTGGTCAGGGAAAAAATTCAAGAGCGAGAAGTGACACTCATAAATATCTATGCACCAAACACAGGAGCACCCAACTATGTAAGACAGATCTTAAGGGAAATGAAAAACTTAATGTCTAAGAACACAACATTAACAGGAGACCTTAACACACCCTTATCTCAAAAAGATAGGTCAACCAGACAAAAAATTAGCAAGGAAGTAGCAGAACTGAACCAGAGCTTAGAACAAATGGAACTGGTGGATATATACAGAGTGTTCCACCCAACCACAGTGAATACACACTTTTTTCAGCTGCACATGGGTCGTTTTCCAAAGTAGACCACATACTAGTCCAGAGGTCATGCCTAAGTATATGCAGGAAAATAGAAATTACCCCATGCATGTTATCTGACCACAATGCAATGAAACTGGAAATCAATGACAAAAGAAACCAGAAAAACACACCAAATTCATGGAAACTACACAACATCCTACTGACCAATCAATGGGTTACAGAAGAAATTCAACAAGAAATTCAACAATATCTACAATTCAATTTAAATTCAAGTACAACTTACCGGAATTTATGGGATGCGATGAAAGCCGTTCTTAGAGGGAAAATCATAGCTATGAACTCACACATTAGGAAAACAGAGAGGGAACAAATTAGCATCGTAATGTTACACTTCTGACAACTAGAAAAAGAACGGCAAACAAAACCCAGAGCACAAAGACAGGAAGAAATCATAAAGATTAGAACAGAAATAAATTCAATTGAGAAGAAGAAAACAGTCAAAGAATCCTCAAATAAAAAAGTTGGTTCTTGGAAAAACTAAATAAAGTTGATAAGCCTCTAGGCAACCTCATCAAAAAGAAGCAAAAGAAAATTCAAGTACAAGCGATAAGGAATGAAAAGGGTGAAATCACCACAGACCCAGTGGAAATTCAGAAGATTATCAATAGTTACTTGGAGAATCTTTACGCTCACAGAATAGAAGACACAAATGAAATGGACAAATTCCTAGAAAGGTACAAATTCCCAAAACTGAACCAAGAAGATTAACAACTCTCAATAAGTGGATAACAGCCAACGAAATACAAAAAGTAATAAAAAGCCAACCGACAAAGAAAAGTCCATGTCCTGATAGATTCACAGCTAAATTCTACAAGAAATTTATAGAACATGTAATCCCCACATCCACAAACTCTTCCATGAAGTTGAAAAGGGAAAACTCCTCTGAAAATCATTTCTGGAGGCAAGTATAATACTGATTACAAAACCAGGGAAAGACACAATCAAAAAGGAGAACTACAGGCCAATCTCCCTCATGAACATAGATGCAAAAATACTCAACAAAATCCTGGCAAATAGAATACAGCAAATCATCAAGAAGATCATACACCATGACCAGGTAGCATTCATCCCAGGGATGCAAGGATGGTTCAATATTCGAACGTCTATAAATGTAATACACTATATTACTAGACTGAAATCTAAAAACCACATGATCATCTCAATTGATGCACAGAAAGCCTATGACAAAGTCCAACACTCATTCATGTTCAAGGTCCTACAGAAAACTCTATCTTCACTTGATAAAAGCCATCTATGATAACCCAAAAGCTCATATAATCCCAGATGGGGAAAAACTGAAATCTTTTACTCTTAAATCACGTACAATACAAAGATGCCTCTATCACCCCTCCTATTCAATATAGTCTTGGAATACTTAGTAACAGCCATTAGAAAAGTGGGAGAAATAAGAATAGGTAAAGGGAATAAGAATAGGTAAAGAAGTTAAATTATAACTATTTGCAGATGACATGATACTTTACTTGGAAGACCCCAAAAATTCCCCCCAAAACTACTAGAACTCTTAGGGAAATTCAGTAGCATAGCAGGATACAAAATCAGTATTCAAAAGTCAATAGCATTCCTCTACACAGATAACAAGCATACTGAAAGGGAAACAATAGAAACAATATCTTTTACAATAGCACTGCGGAAAATGAAATACCTTGAGTTCACTTAACCAAGGAAGTCAAAGATCTTTTCAAGGAAAATTACAACACCCTAAGAAAAGAGATTATAGAGGATTTCAGAAAATGGAAAGATATTCCATGCTCCTGGATGGGAAGAACCAACATCGTGAAGATGGCCATACTCCCAAAATTGCTGTACAGATTTAATGCAATCCCTATCAAACTGCCACCAACATACCTCCCAGACATAGAGAAATCATTCCTAAAATTTATTTGGAACCACAATCGACCTAGAATAGAAAAGGCGGTCTTGGCCAATAAAGACAAGGCAGGAGGCATCACAATTTCTGACCTCAAATTATACTACAAAGCCACTGTGATAAAAATCAATACGGTACTGGCAACAAAATAGACCTGAGGATCAGTGGAATAGATTAGAAGTTGCAGAGGCATCTACAATCACACTCAGCCATCTGATATTCGACAAAGGGGCTAAACAAGCTCACTGGAAGAAAGATAGCCTCTTTAACAAATGGTGCTGGAAAACGTGGCTTTCTACATGGCGAAAACTAAAACTTGACACAGCTCTATTACCATGCACTAAGTTCAAGTCAAAATGGATTAAAGATCTTAACATTAAGACAAAGACACTCAAACTCCTGAAAAAGGAATTAGGAGAAACTCTTGAAGACATAGGGATAGGTAAAGATTTCATGAACAAACATATATTTGCATGGGAACACTTGAAAGAATCAACAACTGAGATCAACTCTTCTTAAGGAGCTTCTGCATGTCAAAAGACATTGTCAACAGAGTGAAAAGACAACCCAACCTTTCAAAAAATCCTAGCTAATAAGCAATCAGATAGAGGTCTACTGTCTAGAATATATAAAGAAGCAAGATATAACAGGCCCTTCCAATTTAAAGACCGAATTCAGAAATGGGCATCTGACATGAATACATACTACTCAGAGGACGAAATTAAAGAAGTGAAATAAATATATGAAAAAATGCTCCACATCGCTAGTTGTCCTTGAAATGCAAATAAAAACAACACTGAGATATCATCTCACTCCAGAATGAATGGCTATCATAAGAAAATTAACCAACAACAAATGTTGGAGAGGTTGTGGGGAAAAGGGAACACTTCTCCACTGTTAGTGGGAATGTAGACTGGTACAACCATTGTGGAGGTCATTTTGGAGACTCCTCAAAAGAGTAGGACTAGAAATCCCATTCAAGCCGGCTATCCCCCTACTGGGAATTTTCGCAAAGGAACTGAAAACATTGTATCATAGTGATATATGTGTACCTGTGTTTATAGCAGCGCAGTGTGTGATAGCAAAATCTTGGAAACAACCAAGATGTCCATCACATGAGGAATGATTGAAAAAGTTGTAGTATTTCTATATAATGGAGTATTACACAGCTATTAAGAATGATAAGTTTGAAGCATTTATACTGAAGTGGATGCCACTTGAACATAAGTGAAATAAACCAGACACACATGGGTAAATATCGTATACTCTCTTCTATAGTATAAGAAGCGAAAAGCAGAAATACAAAAGGAAATATACAACAACAACTAAAATCAACTGAGTCCGATAAGGCAAAGTGAATGGCATAAGCTGCAGGATACTAATCAACTTTTCTTCTGGATGGTTAACAACCTAAGTTCACAGATCAAAGTTGGAGAAATAGAAGAGCCACAAGGCCAGCCAACATTTTGGCCCTAGCCTTTCAAGGTCAGCGAAGACTCAGGACATAGGAGAACCTGTACTGTAACATCATGAAACACAGGTGAGCTCCAAATTTTCTGAACAAGGAGATTATGGAGCCATCGAGGAAAGAGACTGAAGTTCTATAGTGTGCCTGGGGAGAGTCACATGAAGAGAAAACTTTCTCTCAGGCTCTCACAGAGAGCAAACTGGCCAAGTATTGGCTGTGACTCATCCACATGGATGACACAGTCAAAGAATCTACAGAATAAGGTACAGGACATCAAGATAAACCCTGAGGGGACTTCACTGACCTCATAAGAAACATAAAGTAAATGTGTTGGTATATAAGTCTTGCCCTATCTAGGTCTTAACCATCCAGCAGAAAAGTATAAAAATGTAGTATACATCTTGGGGCCATAATATTAAGTTGAGTTGTAAATGGCTATGGTCGACAACTTCTTCAGATAACTCACTATTTTTGTGGAATTCTGGACTATGTTGGATTGTGTGGTCAAGTTCAAGCACCTAAGTTAGTTGAATTGCAATGGAGTGCCCATCTCTGACAGGTGTAGACAAAGGAAAGGGCATAGAAAGGAAGAATCATGATGCATGTGTATAGACAGTACAGTTGGGATAGATAACGCTGTGCTTCTACATAATCCTATGAGAGGCAAGATTTGCACTAATGGTGGTTGGACAGGATATTATGTCAGCTTCTAGTACTATGGACAACCACTAGGAAAATAACAAGGTAGAAATTATTAATTATTGAATCTTTGATGTAATTCAGGTATAAAAAGTGAGATATGCCACAGCTACACTCTCTTTCTTTACTGATAAGAGACATATACTACAATAATATCTGTAAGTATAATATCATGTATATACCTTCTGTGATACCAAAACATTATGAAAACAGTTTGCAATGTATTAATTTATCAAATCCATCTTGTCAAGGTCTCTTAAGTCTGTCTCATTGATATTTGTGCTTCAATAAAACAAAAATTTAAAAAAACAAAAATAAATAATGTGCCCACAATAATCTCCACATCTTAGAAGACATCCCCAATTATTTGGTCATTGATTAAGAGATGAAATTTTTCAGAAAACAAATATAGTAAAGTTTTCTCATAAAAGATGTCCATGATATAAAACTATTTACTAAATGTGTTCATGTCTTCCCAATGTATAGAATTGTATAATATAAAATTGATCATATTTTCTTTCAGATTTAAACATGCACCTTTATCTTAAACTCCAGATATGAAGTTCATGTCAAGCCAACCTGATGTCCTTAATCAAATGATAATTTTAGAACAAAAACTTACATGATATGTGTGCTGTGTATGTGCTATTGCATTTGGATAGCCTAGACAAAATGGGGTTTTCATCATGACTGTTATGCTTCACTACTATGTGTGATTATTGATGTCTATATTTTTCTGTAAAATGGTAACTGTTGTCTGTTAACATTCTACAGGTATTTACTGCCATTGTTGGTAACTACCAACAGGTTACATTTTACATTTCAAGGTGCCTAATATTCTGATAAAATTTTATTATTTAAGTATTGCTCCTGACTATGTATACTAATGTACACACTGATTATCCTGTAGGAACAATTATTGTTAATTCTTAGTTTATATTGTAATCTGCTCCTGGTACTTGTGCCAAGCTTAAAAAGATAGATCTCATACTTGGTATGCTGGTGTACACCTCTAATCCTAGTGCCTGGAAGGTTGAAAACAAGAGGATCATTACAAGTCTGATCTGTGTAGTGAGACCCTGTAGACACTATGCTAAATACATTTTTTTAAAAGTAAAAGACAGATCTCAAACCTCAAACCCCACAGGGAAAATTACTTAATCTGGATTTCTGTGACTTCAATAATGGAGATAAAAATTAACTGTGCACATGTGCCAGCTTTTGGCTGTGGCACTCAGGGTTCCCATCAAATTAGGAGTTGGGCAAGGTGCGTCTAAACCACAAAAACTATTCCTGGACCATGTTTCATGTGTCTTGAAGAAAGACACTGGGTATCAGCCTGCCCGAACCTTCAGTCACCACCAGAACTTGGTCCCATCTACAAACTTGAAGGTCACTGGAAATGTGAGTGCTGTATCCACCAGAGAGTGGGTAACTCACCCATATCCCTGCTCTCACAGGAAAACTCACTACAGCATAGTTGACCTATGTGGTCTTGTTATTGAAGAGATCTTACCTTGTTGATCATATGATCTGGAACACTTTGAGTCCTGACTCACTGGATAATATTCCAATTTTTCCTGTACTAGAAGCTAATAGCTCCTATCATTTAGTTCACACCTATTCTGACACACAGTTCAGAGATGATAGTTCAACAAAGGATCTAAAGTAATGCAGGAAAATGGATTTTTAAAGATCAGCATCACAAAACTTACCCTTGAGTTACATGTACCTTCACTTCAGCTCAATCCCTTAGACTTAGGGCATGCCCCAGGGCCCCACTTTCCTAGGTCCGTCTGAGTTGATATATGATAGATCTTTACTGCTTCACAAATCCCTGCACTTGATAATCTTCCTCCCATTGGGAGCTATCTTCCCATTCTATCCTTCCTTCAGTACCTGCTGTGAAAACACTTGAACATGTGCCTGCTACAGCCAATAGCACTTCATCAGTGCCATTTATATTTCCTAGAGATTTAATGTCACTTAAATCCTCTATGACCACAGCATTAGATCCTGTCTAGACAAGCCCCCAAGTAGTTGTCCTTTCAACAGCAACAGAGGCAAAAGTCTCCAGCCTGTCCTCCCATATCACCCCCAAGTAATTCCCCCATTCATCAGGAAACAGTATAAGAGATTCATCACCCCTTTATAATGACTAAAAGATGGAAAACATAGGTTCCAGCATAAGTACAAATGCTACATTATCACGGCCCTGATTCAACATGGCTGAATCCCCAAAGCAACAACTTATCTTCCCAAATGAGTACTTCCTCCTTCTTCCCAACCCCAGTCCTGGATACAATTTCTTTTTACCTTTCCCATGCACACAGGGAACCTCCAGGCAGCTGCTTGTGTGGCAGTGAACCTGGCCCCAAACTCCGTCTATAGCCCACGTTCATAAGATCTCCTGCTTGTCTCAGGTCAGAAGACCCCCCTCATCTGTCTGCTTTCAGTGCTCTCCTTGTCCTGCATAATGGCAATAAAGGCCTTTTCAATTCTTTTCTTACACTTTTGTTTCTCTGCTGTGCTGCTGTAAAGCTTAATGCCTACAACAATTTCAGGTAAGAGATTGTGAAGTTCCAGAAGTGTCTAATTTTAAAAATTATAAGATTTTAATTTGTAAACTATGCCTACTTTAAATGTCATCCTTGCACAGGGGCCATGTTATTTATCCACATATCATTCCAGTTTTAGTGTATGCATTGCCAAAGCAGCTACTAAATTTTGCCTACTTTGTATCTTTACTGTACTTTAGTACTTTAGTACAGTAAAGATATAAAAGGGCAGAAAGAAGAATCTGTGGAGATCACTGACACAGATCCTGAAGGAATGCCATAATATTCCAATTACCTCCTGTGCCTATAACAGGAAAAGCTGTCTAACTTATCATTGCATGCCCTGCAATATCAGCATTAATATTAATAATTTCTGAAGACTTTACATTGAATGAAATGCATCAGTAGTATAACTTCAACTCTCTACCTTGTGTGCCAAGCCACAGATGTGTTCTTCATGTCTTGGGCCACTCACATAGTATAGGGGCAATGGGACAGAACCCCTCATGTCTGACTTCAACTCAAACTTATAAGAATTATGATTTTTAACAAGCAAGATATCAGTAAATAATATGATATATCCTGTTTGAAGGAATTTATAGATTGAAATCCCTTTTACCTTGATGATATACCATTTGCGTTAGGTTAATCAAGATGTAACCTCACTTATTATAGAAGAATGTCGATGTTTCAAGACTATATATTTTAATAATGCTACTTTTAACTAGATGTTTGGATCATCATATAATTTTATTGATATTAACAAGTAAATTGCTCATATAAGCCTCATATGTAAGTAAAGCAAATAGAAGCATATCATGCTTTTATTTGTACCTATTCATACTGAAGTCTGATTAACTATTTAGATTATTTTTTCTTCTCTTACTGTATCCTTGATAATCTTATAGCTGGATTTATCTAATGCATAAATTGTCATAAATGAAGGCAAAATGGTTCTAATTGTTTAAATTCCTAATTTTAATATGAGAATTAAATCAATTATCTGCATCTTTATTATTATGAGAAATATGAGAACCAAAATGTAGGTGGATGATGAATGTACAGTAAAGATACAAAGTAGGCAAAGTTTAGCAGCTGCTTTGGCAATGCATACACTAAACAACAGGCAGGAAACTACCTACAAACTGCCAAGCATTGCCCTTTAGGCTGGGAAAGCCAGACTTTGTCTGCTAGTGAGGACGAGCTTGTACTCCCACTGGCCCCAGACACTTTAAAGCCACAAGAAAGAAATGTGTTTCCCTTACGGGAAAATAAGAATCAGAAGCAAGCAGGTACCACACTCAGAAGCGAAATCAATAGGACCCACAGAGGAAAATCTACCATTGTCTCACTAGTGTAAGAATCTGAAAACCTAAATAAAATCTGAAAAGTGCAAATACACTGTGAGAGGAAAAGAATCTATACAACAAATCTTGGATGAAGAAAGGAGAAAAGAAAGAAAGAAGGGGTAAGATATGCTTATGTATATGTACAGGAGAGCATGGATACTTGTACTGCTGATTTCTGCTGGCCTACAGGGGTAAGCCATCTATTCTTGATTTTTTGTTTTTCTTGTCCTTTTTAAATTTTTAACTTTTTTTTTTCCTTTTTTAACCTGTTAAAAAATTTTAACTTTTTTTCTTTTTTATCTGTTAATCTGAGCAATTTTTTTTGTGGAACTGGGGATTGAACTCAGACTCTTCTGCTTGCCATAGAAGTATTTATTCCACTGAGCCATCACCCTGGCGCCAAAGAAAATGTTCCTTGAGCAAATATTTTGAGGACAACATTATACCATGAAACAACCATTGTTGAATTGCTCTTGTTTTGGTTGGTGAAATTCTGTATCATTTTAATATTTTTTTTCTATTTTGAATTTCCTTTATATAATAGAAAAAGAGAAAAGGACAACTTTCTTTTTGAGAGTGTAAACTCTAGAATCTCATGTGAAATAAACAGCATCTCTGTACAGTTAAACAAAAATAATAACCTGTGTTTAACAACCTGTGTCAGACAACCTGCGTGAAGAGTGCTTAGCTTCCTAAGTATCTGTACAGACCAAAGCAAACGAGAAAAGCAAATGGGCTGTTTAAAATGTAAGTTTAAAATTGATGGCATTCAGTTTGTTGATGTTGAGGGTGAGCAATGAATCCAAACTATGTCTAACTTTGCTGGGCTATGTGGAAAACATGTCATAAGAAAGAAGATGATGGTAAGACTATGGTTTCAGTGTTTGACATAAAGATTATTTGATGTGGAACAGTAGGAATCCAGAGAAAACCCAACCTCTCAAACTCAATTGTTCAGCAAACTCATATCTTGCTGAACAAGAAGCAGAGAACTAAAATATGGCCTGTCAATTCTGTCTTTCTCTCATGAGCAATCAGTGCCTACTGCTGGGTGTTAGCAAAAGCACCTTGGAGAGCACATCATTCGCAGTCTTCCAGGGCCTTCAGAAGTGCAGGCTTAGCAAGGACGACAGGCATACTATCGCCAGCATTCCAGGCCTCCCGCTAAGAGAATGCAGCAGCAGCCCAGGGTCCAAAATATTTACAAACGAATAGCATACCTCATGCATCTTCAGGTGTACCTGAAGTGTCATCTGCACTCAGCAAAACATGTACTGCAGCACAAGCAAAATGCCTACCACCAGTCATAAACACATTAGCTTCAATTTTTCTCTCCTTTTACACACAATGCCTAATAGTCAAAATAAATCCAATAAGTAAAAAAGCGAAAAGTCCACACTTGAAGTGGAAAACAGTATAGAGTAGATTTTAGAATTATCAGGAATACAAACAAAAGAGAATTAACATTAAATGTGCTATATCTATAGTGGCAACAAGGTGAGACATATTCACTAGTTGTTGGAGAATCTCAGGAAATCTAGGTGCAGGATACAGTGGTTTGATCCCCAGCTCCACATGCCTTACCAGACCAGCCCTTAAGGGAGCCTGAGCTAGCCAAGCAAAAAAATAAAATAAAATCCTTCTCAACTTTAGGGCCAGCTAAAGAGCTCAGTGGATTAAAGCACCTGCAAGGAGGCACAGGAGTTAGGGGTTCAATCCCTGGGCCTGCAGTGCTGGCCCCAGCCCCGGGGCACACTGAGACACTGATTGAGACTGGGCATAGTAGCATGTGCCTGCAATCCCAGGTCCTGGGAGGCTGTGAACAGGCAGATCACTATGAGTCTGATCGAGTAGTGAGACCCTAAATACCCAGTAGACTCTTCCTTAAAACACAAAAAGAAAAAAGAAAAGAAAAGGAAATTTTCTATTAGTGCAGTGAGAATAATAAAATGAATAACATTTAAGTTAATATATATACAGATATGAGTATACAGATGTACATATTTGTATATATACATATAGACATATGAATACACATATATACACATATATAATGACCTTTTTTTTTTTTTTTTTTTTTTGTCCACAGGGTCTCACTATGCAGCCCACATTCATAGTGATCCTCCTGCTTTCTGCCTCCCTAGTGCTGGGATTACAGGCGCGCGCCATCACGCCCGGACTCGAATCGCCGGCTCAGCGCACCCGAAGGCGGGGCCGGCGCGGCAAGCGGAAGCAGGGATCGAACCCTGGTCCCTACGCTTACCTAAGCAAGCGCTTAGTCCGCTGAGCTATACCGCCGGCCCTTATAATGACCTTTGATAATAGAAATATTATCAAGATAGAATTACCAAACAGAAAGATTACCCAAAATTTAAATATTTTGCATAGACTAGTACTGTCATACATTTCCACCTAAACTCTGCTATAGCACCTTCCCACACTTTGGCTAGTCATTTGAGAATTAAGACTTTTGAAAGTATCAGGAATCTCAAAGATGACCTTCTTTATGTTTCTAAATGCAATTTCTATTCCCAAACTACTAGATAATGAATTCATTCTAGAAGAAGCCAGAAGACATAAAGCCACCATCATTTAAAGAATAACAAAAAGAGCTGCATTCTGAAGCACTAATTTTAATAAGCTGATTGGTAAAGCTGCAGGAATATTGTTGCACTTAGGAATGGAAAGCAAATGGAAACAAAATTCAGACTTACTCAGCTTTCAGTTCAGTTACTATTTTAAACTCTTCTAGTGGAAAGACTTGTTAAATAAAATACCTATCAGAAAAGTAAAATATGACTAGAAATATATTTCTGCATGCAATACTGTCTCTGCAGATGGTGACTCAAAAAGAAACAATTTAAGAATATTTTCAGTTAACAGATAATTCAGTTCATATTTCATATTACCATATTCTTTAATTGTAATTTTAATATTATATAAATTATCATATCTATTTGTAGCAATATTCACTAAATAAAATATTCATTGGCTTGCCAATATTAGAAATGTCAACTGTTTCATAACGGTAAAATGGCCATAAAATTTTAAAAATATACACTGCATGCACTGGGGAGATGGCTCAGTGGAATAGGTGCTTCCCTGGAAAGCACAGGGGCCTGAGTTCGATCCTTGGTTCCACCAAAAAAAAAAAAAAAAAAAAAAAATACACTGCAAGTTAAAACTAATCACATACTTTTTGCTAGCTCTTATATATAATTGAAAAATGGAAAGTAACTCTTTCTTTAACCACTATTGAACGTAAATCTTACAGTACACTCAAATGTGTTCTATATGTCATATCTGCATGAAAATGACTATTCCTGGACACTGTGAAGAATGGTGTGCATTTACATTCGAAGGCAAAATTAAATGAAGAGTAATTTAAGTCATGCAAAGACAATCTGCATTATGGAAGAACTAAATATTTTGACAATTCTTTAATCATTTTTAATGTGCTTACTACAGGGTCTGTAGGGTCTCACTACATAGATTGGACCGGCAGTGATCCTCCTGTTTTCAGGCTCCTGAGTACTAGGATTACAGGCTAGTATAGCACCATACCATCATGCCCCTACAGGCAGGGCTGGCATGGCATGCTGGGGATCAAACCCCAGGCCCTGCATCTGCCTAAGCAGGTGCTTTAATCCACTGAGCTATCTGGCCAACCCCTCTTTAAGCATTTAATTAATAAATAACTTCTTAAGAAATAATCAGTTCTAGGGCTGGGGAGATGGCTCAGTAGAATAAGTGCTTCCCTGTCAAATGCAAGGGCCTGAGTTAAATCCCCGGTTCTGCCAAAAAATAAATAAATAAATAAATAAATAAATCAGTTCTACAATGATTCACTTGTATATGTCCCATCATGTATTTCAAAACATGTATAAACCATAGATGAGCTTTTGTAGAAAGTATAAAGTGAGCAAAATCATCCTAACCAATTTTATAATCTCACTACAATCTTCTCTGTAAAATTAAACAAGAAAATTACCAACACAAAGAAATGATTCAGAATAATCATTTATGAAAATAGACGACATCATTAAATTGTCATTAAATTAATCCAATCAATATAATAAAATGAAAATAAAACATTATTATGTGCGGGATCTATAGGTAAGAAGAATAATCTGTCATTCAAAGATGATTGTTTTGGCCAGGAATGGTGATGCTTGCCTATAATCCCAGCATTCAGGATGCTGAGGCAGGAGAATTTCTGCAAGATTGAGACCATCCTGTTCTAAAAAGTGAGTTCCAGGCCAGCCGGAACTACATAGTAAAATTCTTGAGAGTTTCAAAATTTGAGACTAAATTTATTTTGGTGTCAAAAAGACCAAAAAAAAAAAGATTGTTTTACAGGGCTGAGGAGATGGCTCAGTAGAATAAGTCCTTCCTTGGCAAGCACAAGGGTCTGAGTTCACTCCTCAGTTCCAGAAAAAAAAAAGATTGTTTTTCATACTTCAATAAACTGAGAAATATTTTTTCATTATCTCTATATAAAAGGAAATAATTCACAATGTATTTGTAATTAAATCAGTAAATTAGAAATAAATCAGTAAATTAGGAAATAAAATGATAATTAAATCACCCATCTGATTAGGTATCTACTGAAAATTCAGCATTAATAACATGGTTAAAATAATACAGTTGGTTATCCTTCCACTTAATTTAAAATGAGATCAAGATATAACTAACACCATTCAATTCCGTTTCATCCTAGAAACATTAGCTTTTTCCATAAGACAGGAAAAAAAAAAAAGAGAATGATACTCAAATTTTGGAGGAAGAAGTAAAGCTTAACTCAGAAGGTAAAACTGCCTGAAAGGAAAGTGAAATAATATGTAAAAATATAAAAGCAATAGCAATGAAATTTAGAATGGGAATACAAACTCATATCCATATGTAGCTGAAGAAAAATTAGAAGTTTGTATTGCACACAATAAAGTAATTATGTATCATTGCATAAATATGATAAAAAAGTACAGTGGACATTAACTTTAGTTAACTAGTGAAAACATGGGTAAATATTTCAATGATAAAAGTATATGTTCACAAATTTTTTTTTGTATTTTAAGGAAGGGTCTACAGAGGGTTCAGGGTCTCATCACATCAGACTTGTACTGATCCACCTGTTTACAGCCTCCCAAAAGCTGGGATTACAGGCACACACCACTATGCCCAATTTCAATTGTCATCTCAGTGAGCCCCAGGGGCAGGGCCAGCATGGCAGGCCTGGGAAATGAACCCTGACCCCTAGACCTGCTTGCAGGTGCTTGAATCCGCTGAGCTATTTGGACCACCCTCACAAATGTTATTTTGTTCCCTCACAGCTTCTTTAGCCACAATGCCTATATAATGGAAAATGAAGTATGTGTCCATTAGAAAAGGAGAAAAACCTCGAGCTTTATTTGAATAATTGAATATTAGTCGGGAAGAATCATAAACCACAGTTATCTGCAACAAAATTATATCAATCTCAAAAAGTAAATATGAGTAAAAGAATTCAGATTAAAGAAAAATAGGACATCCTATTGTTCCATAAGTATGGAATTTCAGAATAAAAGAACTCGAATAGTCTGGGATGCATTTAGCATGCATTTTGACGTATCAAACAGTGACCATCCTGGTAATAATTTTCTCTGACAGCAGTTTGCTCCTTAGCCTTTCACCGACTCCACTCTCTCCTTCTTTTTCAGCAGCAGTTTTCAGAAATACAGGCAGAGTATGCTGGGACGGCAATCTGTACAGTTAAGGAGGAGCTAGCTGGACCAGCTGGGGCCACTTAAGACTCCCACTATAAGCAGGGTCCCCTGCAACTCTTCAGGCCAATCACACTGCCTCTGGGGTTTAAAAACTTAACAAGGGGTGTGTTGGGTGTATTTCAGCACTGTCCAAGTGGAAAGCACCCAGACAATTTTGCAGTTTCTCTGGCACTCAGATTCATTTACAATTATACCTAGACTTTTAATGTTACACCCTGTCTATCAAAATCCAATTTCATTAAACTTGTCCATGGCTTCCCTGTGTAACTGGTCTCAGAAATTGTTAACTAGCCCACAACGAACCTTCTTCATATTCATTTAACCACTCTACTCTTAAATGGACTAACATATAAACATATTTGAAGAACACACAAGTGTAATCAATCCTTATCAGGTAAATGATCCTTATCATTTATTTATCTGATAAGGATTGATTACGCTTTCTACTGTGAATATGTGTACAAGTGGTTGTAGCTATGTTTCAGGAAAACTAAATTCACAGAAACATTTCAAGAACAAGCCTATTTTCTACAGGATAATGAAACTAGTATCATTCTTTGTATAGGAAATTAAATATATAAAACACAAACACAAATTTGTATTTTTAGAAATATCATTAGAAAATAAATAGCATTCTCAAGTGCTATTTGTATGAGAACACAGAATTTGTTACTTGTGTCAATTACTGCAGGCGGCCTTTTGTGGAGACCATGATTTGAGAGCCTTCTCAGAGCAAAAGACAATGGCTCTTATTATCTAGCTGAGGTCCAGTGTCACCAGACAGCATTCAATGAACACTCATTGCAATAAAAAATGTCAATTATTTTTTCTAAATATTTAAATGAAGCAAGGGCATATACTTGGTTTTTTTTGTATTTTGTATTTTGTATTGAAGAACAAGTAGCAATGAGACAGTTCCAAATCAAACCAATAGGACAGATTCAACAATTTATACATTGCCCATTGTACTAATATTGGCCTTCTGCTCCACAAGGTGCATACATGATACTCCATGCATAGCTACTATTAGAGCAGATGCCCCTGATAAATGAATTAAGAGGATGTACCTACATACCTACCTTTTTTTTTCCAAAGGTCAATTATAGTATAGCTTCAATAACATTCTTTTTACACTGTTATCTACCAGTGGCTATCCATAGCACAAGAAGCAGCAGGATGTCCTGCCAAAACACCATTAATGCATATATTTCTTCTCATAGAATTACACCAAAGCACTGCATATCTATCCTAACTGTACTATTTACAAAAAACACAGAATGGTTCTTCCCCTTCATCCCCTGATTTTGTTTAGTCCTGTCAAAGATGGGTGTTCCAATGTCATTCAATTATAATAGATGCTTGAATTCAGCAAAATATTCCAACACAGTCTAAACATTCCCACAATATTAGTGGGTTATCCAAAGAAGATGTTGACTAGAGCCATCCACAACTCAGCCCATTATTATGGCCTTATTGTATATATATATATATATATATATATATATATATATATATATAATTTCTATACTTTTCTGCTCGATGGTTAAGACTGAGCTAAAGCAAGACCTATATAACAAAAAATGCAGCTTTTGTATCTGATGAGGTCAATCAAGTCCCCTCAGGATCTATCCTGTAACCCTGTATCTCACTTTGTAGATCCTCTGTGAGTGAAAGCCATGGGGATGAGTTACGGCCATTGCTTGACCAATTTGCTCTCTGTGAAAGCCTGAGAGAAAGCTTTCTCTCCCTGTGACTATGCTTCGGCACACTACAGATCATTGATCACTTTCCTTTGAGGCTCAATAATCTCCTTGATCAGAAAATTTGGAGCACAAATGAGTTCCATGATATTACAGCACAGGTTCTCTAATGTCCTGAGTCTTCACTTACCTTGGAAGGCTAGGCCCAAAATGTTGGCTGACCTTGCAGCCCTTCCATTGTCCAATTTTTCATCTGCAAACTTAAGTTGTTAACCATCCAGGAGAGATGCTGATTATTACCCTTCAACATATGCAATACAGTTTACCTTAACTATCTCACTAAACTGTTTTTAGTTGTAGTTTTACCTTTCTATTTATATTTCTTCTTTTGATTTCTTATACTAGGGAGACTATACAATATTTGTACATGTGTGTCTGGTTTATTTCACTTATGAGTGTATGATCAAGTGGCATCCACTTACATAAAAAGGCTTCAAGTTTATTATTCTTTATAGCTGAGTAATACTTCATTATATAGAAATACCACATTTTTTCAACCTTTCCTCATGTGACAGGCATCATGGTTGTTTCCAAGATTTTGCTATCACAAATTATGGTACTATAAACATAGGTGCACATATGTGACTATGATATGATGTTTTCAGTTCCTCAGGGAAAATTCCCAGTAGGGGGATATCTGGCTCAAATGGGGTTTCCAGTCCTAGTTTTGTGAGGAGTCTCCACACTGATCTTCATAGTAGTTGCACCAGTCTACATTCGACCAGTAGTGGAGAAGTGTTCCTTTTCCCCCACACCCTCTGCAACATTTGTTGTTGGTTGATTTCTTTATATAGCCATTCTTTCTGGAATAATATGGTATCTCAGTGTTGTTTTAATTTGCATTTCACAGGTGGCTAGTGATGTGGAGCATTTTTTCATATATTTATTGGCTTCTTTAATTTCGTCCTCTGAGAAGTGTGTATTCATCTCAGATGCCCATTTCTGAATTAGGTCTATAATATGAGGGACCTAATGTATCTTAGTTCTTTTTGAATTCTAGAGAGCACACCTCTGTCTGAGTGCTTAAGAGTTAACAATTTTTCAAATTTGTGGGTTGTCTTTTCACTTTGTTGACAATTTCTTTTGATGTGCAAAAACTTCTCAAGAAGTGTTGATCTCAGTTGTTAATTCTTTCAAGTGTTTCCCTTGCAAATACATGTTTATTCATGGACTCTTTGCCTATGCCTATGTATTCAAGAATCTACTTACTTTCTCTTCCAGGAGATTGAGTGTTTCTGTCTTAATGTTTAGATCTTTAATGCATTTTGACTTTAGCTTAGTGCATGGTGACATACTTGGGTCAAGTTTCAGTTTTGGGCATGTAGAAAGCCAGTATTTCCAGGACCATTGGTTGAAGAGACTATCTTCCTTCCTTACTGGAAGGAAAGTGTGTGTGTCCCATTGACAAAGGGGACAAAGTTCAGGTGACTGAGTGTGTTCCTAGAGGCCTGTGCATCTTCTAATCTGTTACATGTTTCCTCAGATCTATTTTGTTACCAATACAATATTGATTTTCTCACAAAGCTTTGTAGCAAAATTTCAAGTAAAGAAAAGCAATCCTTCCTGCCTTGTCTTTGCTTTCCAGGATTTCCATGGCTATTCTAGTTCTTTTCTGTTTCCAAATGAATTTTAAAAATGATTGGTCTAGGTCTAGGAGGTATGTTGGTGGCAGTCTGATAGAGATTGCATTAAATATGCACAAAACTTTTGGGAGTATGGTCATCTTCACGATGTTGGTTCTTCCTATCCAGGAGCAGGGAATATCTTTCCATTTTCTGAAATCTTCTATGATCTCTTTTCTTAGGACACTGTAATTTTCCATCAAAAGAACTTTGACTTCTTTGGTTAAGTGAATTGCAAGGTATTTCATTTTCCATAGTGCTATTGTAAAAAGTATTGTTTCAGTAGTTTCCCTCTGAATGTGTTTGTTATCCATGTAGAAGAATGCTATTGACTTTTGAGGATTGACTTTGTATCTTGTTATGCTACTGAATTTGTGTATCAATTCTAGTAGCTTCTTGGTGGAGTCTTTTGGGTATTCAAGTAAAGTATCATGTCATCTGCAAACAGTGATAATTTAACTTCGTCTTCACTTATTCTTATTTCTTTTATTTCTCCCTCTTGTCTAATGGCTGTAGCCAATGGTTTCAAAACTATATTGAATAAGAGGGGTAATAGAGGGCACCCTTTCCTTGTACCAGATTTAAAAGTAAAACATTTCAGTTTTTCCCCATTTAAAATTATATTACCCATAGGGTTGTCATGGATGGCTTTTATCAAATTGAGGTAGAGGCCTTGTATTCCAGTTTTCTGTAGGACTTTGAACAAGTATCAGTGTTGGACTTCGTGCAAAGCTTTTTCTGCATCAATTGAGATGATCATGTGGTTTTTAGATTTCAATCTATTAATATAGTGTATTACATTTATAGATTTTTGAATACTGAAATATCCTTGAATCCCTAGGATGAATCCTACCTGGTCATGGTGTATGATCTTCTTGATGATTTGCTGTATTCTATTTCCTAGGATTTTATTGAAGACATTTGCATCTATGTTCATGATGGAGATTGGCTTGTATTTCTCCTTTTTAGTTGGGTTTTTCCTTTGTTATGGAGTCAGTATAATATTTGACTGCAGAAATGATGTTGGGAGGACTGTTTCCTTTTCAATTTCATTGAAGAGTTTGTGGAGTGTAGGGATGATGTCTTCTATAAATTTCTTGTAGAACTCAGCTGTAAATCCATCGGGACCTGGACTTTTCTTTGTTGGCAGGATTTTTATTATGTTTCATATCTTGTTGGCTGTTGAGAGTTGTTCTATCTCTTGATTCAGTTTTGGTAATTCTTACCTCTTGAGGAATCTGTGCATTTCTTCTGGGTCTGCTATTCTGTGTGGGTAAATGTTCTCGAAGTAGTTATTGGTAATCTGAATTTCCACTGGGTCTGTGGTGATTTCACCTTTTTTAGTCCTTATTGCTTGTATTTGAATTTTTTCTTTCCTCTTCTTGATGAGTTTAGTGAGGGGCTTATCAATTTTGTTTAGTCTTTCAAAAAGTCAGCTTTTTGATTCATTGATTCTTTGAACTGTTTTCTTCATGTCAGTTGAATTAATTTCTGCTCCAATCTTTATGATTTCTTCCTGTCTTTGGTTCTGGGTTTTGTTTGGTCTTCCTTTTCTAGACGTTGAAGGTGCAATATTATGGTGTTTATTTGTTCCTGTTCTGTTTTCTTAATGTGTAAGTTCATAGCTATGATTTTCTCACTGAGAACTGCTATCATCGCATCCCATAAATTCCACTAACTTGTGGTTGAATTTTCAATGAATTGTAGATATTGTTGAATTTCTTGTTCAATTTCATCTGTGACCCATTGATTGCTGAGTAAGGTGTTGTTTAATTTCCATGTATTTACCAAGTTTTTCTGGTTTCTTTTGTAGTTCATTTCCAGTTTCATTGTGTTGTGGTCAACTATTATGCATGGAATAATTTCTGTTTTGTTGCATATATTTAAGAATGACCTATGGACACTTATGTCATATATTCTAGAAAATGACCCATGTGCAGCTGAAAAAAAATGTGTGTTCAGATGTGTTTGGGTCTTACACTCTGTATATGTCCAACAGGTTCATTTGTTCTAAGCTCTTGTTCAGTTCTGCTACTTTGCAAATTTTTTGTCTGGTTGAACTATCTTTTTGAGATAAGGGGATGTTAAAGTCTCCTGCTAAGTTTGTGGTCTTGGATATTAGAATTTTCATGTCTATTAAGACTTGTGTTATATAGTTGTGTGCTCCTGTGTTTGGTGCATAGATGTTTATGAGTTTTACCTCTTCCTCTTGAATTTTTCCCCTAATTAATATATTGTGGCCTTTTTTGTTTCATTTGATCATTCTTGGTTTGAAGTTGAGACTGTCTGAGAATGGAATTTCTACTCCTGCTTTTCTCTGAGGTGTTGGGCATGTAGTATTGTTTTCCATCCTTGATTTTAAGCCTATGAATGTCTTTTGAGTTAAGTGTGTTTCTTTTATACAACATAAATTTGTTTTCTGTTTTCTAATACACTGTGCCAGTCTATTTCTCTTAATTGGTGTATTGATTCCATTTATATTGATGGTTATAATTGAAATGTGTTGACCTCCGATTTTCATGTTATTTATATGCTGTTGTTTACTCCTTTTTGTCCTGTGTTTAACTGTTTGCCATATTTAATGGGTTCCTTCCGTTCTCATTCGTGGAGTTAGGGTCATTGTGGGCCCTGTCTAGAGCATCTTTCAGTAACCTGTGTAGGGATGACTAGGTCATCATGAAATTTTTAGTTGTTGTTTGTCATGGAAGTATTTCACTTCTACATCAAAGTTGAGAGTTTTGAAGTGTATAGTAGTCTGGGCTGGAATTCGTTTCCATAGAGGACATGAACAACTCTGCTGCATGCTCTCCTTGCCTTCATGGTTTGTGTAGAGAAGTTGGCTGTAATTCTGATGGGTTTTTTCTTTGAATGTGATGTGCTTCTTTTGTCTAGCAGCTTTCAGTATATTATTCTTGTGTTGGATTCCTGGGATCTTGACTATTACATGTCTCAGTGTATTTTTACTTGGGTTGAAGTTATTTGGAATTCTGTATGCTTCAGTTGCCTGAATATTAAATTGTTTCCTCACATTTGGGGAGTTTTCTCCTATTACTTCTGCCCGCATGCTTTTTAGATCATTTGTATTGACTCCTTATTTCTCATTGATTACAATTCATCTCACATTGTTCATCTTTGCTTCATCTTGCAGGTGATGGACTATGTTTTCTTGCATCCTTGTTGTTTTTAAGAGATCCTTTCTTACCTTTTCACTAGCTGCACCAGCATCTTCAAGATCTGAAACTCTGTCTTTGCTTTCACTCAAACATTTTGTAGACTCACAATTGAGATTTTTAAGTTCTTCTATATCTCCTTGACTCTGTTTCATGTGATCTATTGCTTTTCTATATTGCTCATTCCAGGAATCTGTCTTATCTCTGATATCCTTTATTTTTTTTTATCAATGTCTTCTTTAGAGGTAGCTATTAATTCTTTTATAGCAGAGTTTTGTTTTTTTTTTTTTTCCATATTGGGTTTACTCTATATATTTTTGGAATTGATTCTGTATTTCAGATGCTATGATTTCAAATATTTTTTTTTATTTCAGAAATTATTTCTGAGTTCCTCTTTACCTTTCTGCTGTTGTTTCTTTTCTTGCGACACTGTTAATTCATTTTTCAGCTGGAATAGTATTCTCTGCATTTGTTCTGGGTGGGCATTGTGTTTCCCCCATACATTTCTGGATAATTACTTCAGATGCTATGTATTCAAAAATTTCTTTTTTGATTTCAGGCATTACTTCTGGTCTGAGTTCCTCTATACCTTTCTGCTGTTGTTTCTTTGCTTTTGCCTGTTTTAAGTCATTCATTTCAGCTGAGCTAGTGTCCTCTGCACTTATTGCTGGGCTCGAGGCCTGTGATTGCCTTTTGCTCCTTGTCTTTGTCATTTTCTATAGCAGTGACCTCTGACCTTTGGTGTAGACCTTTGGTGCGGTTACAACCTTAGCATGTAATGAGTTTTGGGTGCTAGTCTACTAATTTTGAGATTATCCAGTTATGCCTGGCCTTGATATAGCTGTTATGTTCATTTCCTTTTTGCTGTAGCCCTTCTGGTACAACTGTGAGCTTGTGCTTCCACTCTGTTCTGTCACTGGCCAAGGGAGCACTGGGGAGTGCAGAAGCTCTCCCACACACTCACCAGGCTGGGCGCAGGTGGATCAGGTGCTGGAAGAGTCACAAAACTTCTCAGTCACTTGCGGGGCTTGGGGGCAGGGGCTCTAGGGAGTTTCAGGGCAGGATGGCTTGTGGTGGATTGCCTAGAGAGTCTCAGAACATCTCTCTCACTTGGAGGTCTTAGGGGCGGGGTATCCGGGTCATGCTTGCCTCCGCAGATGTGCCAGGAGCCAATAGCTCTCTCACACACTCACCAGGCTGGGTGCGGGTGGACTGGGTGCCAGAAGAGACACAATGCTTCTTACTTGCTCCAAACTTGTGTTTTTCATATATTCTTAAGATGAGATTGATAATCTCATTTCTTAAGTTGGGCTTTATACAGTCATTTACTTTGATTGATTTTATGCTAATAGTTCATTCTTCATCCTATTCCACCATCGAGATAAGTAGATACAAATGCACATAGACACATACTTGCTGTAAACAGGTAACAAATTAACCATATATTTTGTACTTAAAATATACATGATGAACTTGTATTATAAATATTTAAAATATTGATATTAGGAATCAAATATTAAAACTAACTTGATATTACTTTGTACCTCTTTATAATTCTATGTGACCTATAGTTATATTTGCAAATTTAACTGATTGTCTATTTTCTATTATTTTCTTCCTTTTGAACTTCAAATTGTAGACAGCCTGATTAGAGATAGTTGGAAATATATTTTCTATGCAATTACATTTGTTAATCAAATCTTGAGCAATACTTAAGTTGTTCTTATACTAATATTAGGTTTTTTTTATTGAAACTGAGTAATAATGTTATGAAATATGCAATTTTCTAGGAGAATCAATGCAAGTGAATCATATGTAATGATGTAAGAATGAGAAAAGATGCATTAAAAATAAATTTATAAAATAAAATTATCTGGAAGTGAAGGTAATTTTTATTTAACATTAACATCATTAACTGTCTGTATGTGAATCTTCATGTGGTTTTTATTATTTTAAAGTACAATTCCCCGGGTGTGCCATGGTGGCCCATCCCCATGTTGTGCTTTTTTTTCTATTTTTTTGGTACAGGGTCTCACTATGCATGCAGCCCACATTCATAGTGATCTTCCTGCTTTTTGCCTCCCATGTGCTGGGATTACAGGTGCGCGCCACCACGGCCGGATTGCATCGCCGGCTCAGCGCACCCGAAGGTGGAGCCGGCGCAGCTTGGGGAACCAAGGATCGAACACTGGTCCCTGCACTTACCTAAGCAAGTGCTTAGTCCGCTGAGCTATACCGCCGGCCCTCCCATGTTGTGCTTAGATGGCAACCGAGACTGGGTGAGGTGGCACACACCTGTAGTCTCAGCTCTTGGGAGGCTGTAAACATGCAGATCACTCTGAGTTCGATCTACTAGATCTACTAGTGGGATCTTGAACATCTGTAGACCCTTCCCTAAGGTACAATACTACTACTACCATTGCTACTAATAATAATTGAAACTCATATGAAATGTTTTAAATGATTAGAAAATAGGAAAAACATTTCCTGAAAAACTTGAATTTAATAAAATGCTCCAAGACTTGTAGTCAATGCATTATATAATATAATGAAAAGGAAACTGTGAAACTGCAGAAACTCACATTTTAGAAAATATTGAATGTACATTTAATAATATGCATTAGAAAGGAATTAACGTAATTAAATTTTAAGTGAACTAATTCTATCTACAGGAACATTGTTTTGGCTTTTTTCATAAAAACCCAATAGCATAGAGTGCCTAGTACCACTTCTGTTGAATGAAAGCCATTGTGTTCCTGTCTGTGTAGTAATCCATAATATTTTTCACTAAAATCTTCTAACTCTTCGTTGAGAGTTAAATTGCTATGAACTGAGATGTAAAAAAACTTACATATCTTTTGTACCTTACCTTACAAAAAAAATGTTATTATTAGACATGTAGTGCTTACACAGTATTGTAATGTCTGTCATAAAAGAAGTCACTATAAAATCAAAAATTTAATCCGTATATAAAGTGCCTTGAAATGTATTCCCAAGAAAACTGTTAATACCATTTTATAAGATGATAATAATTTCACCAGCAAAAAGTTGCCTAAGATGTTTTACATTTCTATTGAGATTAATAAATCAGAAAAACTGAGGTATCTAGGTCTTCAATCTTATCTGACTCACGTATCATTTTCTGAAACATAGGGTTGAGGATGTGCATTATCCTCCCTATCAGAGTGGAGATAGTTGGATCCAGGGAATGTCAAGCAAGCCAAGCAGTAATAAGTTGATCTGGACACTTATACTGTGCTCAACCTAGAAATTGACTATAGTAATTGAAAAAATTAAAATTTTCAACCAAAGTTGTCATGAGAAAAGATAATTAGCTGTGTATTTCTCAGCCTTGTGTGCTACCACATGACTCTACCATCTTTCCTGCTTACTGGGGATTGTGCCTAGAGCCAGGATTGTCCAATATTTTGCACAAGCTTTGTTGAGCCCAGTTACATAAACATCTAAAATCTACTGTAATTTGAAAATGGTAATTCTCATATTAACAAGCTCAGCTGTGGCTCTCTTTTCCAGGCCTCCGTGCTTAATTATCATGAATGCATATTTTTCTTTTGCTCCAAAATTGTAATCATCCCTTCACAAGTAGCTCATGGCCCTTGAGGAGACTTTTGTTGTCACTCTATTCCAGTGTGCTTTTCAATGATTCTGATCTAAATACAAACATTGTACCAGTAAATCACTGGCAAATAATTTACAATCTATAATCTAGAACTAAGCACATTACTTAAAATTGTATGGTATGGGGGCCTGCCCATTAACTCAGTTGTTTAAGTGACTGATTAAACAAAGCAATCAGGATGCTGTGGTTTGATCCCCAGTCAAAAAAAGATTGAGAAACTCTAACAATCAGAGAGCAATTTCCATATAGATTTTAGGAAAATTCTAATATATAGTAATATCATTAAATAGTCACATATTTGCAATCATTTCTCTCTACTTTTTATTTTTGCAATGGCTCTGGTAATACTTGAGATCTGATTCTTTCAGTTTCATATTTTTAATGGTAAATCTCTAAAATCTGTTGTGTGGAGACTGAATATATATATTATGCAGAACTGGGGATTGAATTCAACTCAGGCCCTTGTGCTTGAAAGAGAAACACTTGAAACACTTATTCCACTGAGCCATCTTCCTGGCCCTGATATTTTTTATATTATCACTGCATAAAATATAGATCATAGATTGTTATCAAACAGTTTTATACAATGCTTAGCAAGAAAATATAATTAAACATATGCTTTGATAACTTAGCTAGTCTATAGACATAAAATGTAGATCAAGTACAATATAACTTAATTTAAAACTTTATAATATAAATATACTTTGCAATTAATCCACAAGAACTGTTATATTTGGTACCCAACATGTTTGTTCAACTCATCTCTTCTGTGAGTTAGTACAGCAGAATTTTAGAGTTTAAATCCAAAAGCTGTCAGTACCATAGAATTCACAGTTATGTAGAACACAATATTTTTAAATTAATAAATTCTTTTAGGATGAATGTAGCAAATAATTGCGTTATTAAAATATAATAATTTAATTAAATAATACTTGAGAAAGCAGTTTTGAACACAAGTTACTGCAGTACTCTTCACACTTCAGTTAGAATGGTTTTAATCATTCACATTAATTTTTTATTCATTTTCAAACCTAATGACACACTTCAAGGAGATATGGAGAATTTTAATGTATAAAACACTCCTTTATGACAATGGGCTGTCAATATAACAAAGAGTAATGTACTCACAATGCTTTTTCCTAAGGGAATTAATACTACACTTAGAAGTTCTTCATGAGGAAAATGACACACGTTGTGGTCTTTGTAGGAAAGCAGAAATCATAGAGGAGAACTCCAAACAGAAAGAAGCAAAAAGCAGAAATGAAACTAAATTTTTGGGCAATTATCTGCAAAGCCAGTTTGGAACTCCCTAGTAGAGGCATGCAAGAGAGACTGAAGAACAGGATTTCAAGGGATCGTCATGTTCTATTGATGTGACGAGCGCTAATTAGAGACCAAAGACTGAAATAAAAGAAAATTTGAAAAATCTAGAAATTAAATTATGCATGTGATTTATTCTACAGTTTCAACATTTATTTCAGGAAACTTTTTTGTTGTTGTTGTTGTTGTTGTTGTTGTTACTGATAATTGAACTCAGGACCTTGCACTTTCTCCAGGCAAGTACTTCAGTCTCTGAGCTACCTCATGAGAAAGATTTAATTTTAAAGGATTCAACAATATGGATATACCACTGTCTAGTCAAAAGAACATAATGGATTCCTATTTATGATTTTAGCCTCTTCTTTAAAGATCAAAACACATCACTACATTATCATAACACATTGTCACATACAAAACAATTACTAAAAACTTGTAAAAAATAAAAACAAGTATGTAAGCCGGGCGTGGTGGCGCATGTCTGTAATCCCAGCACTCAGGAGGCTGAGGCAGGAGGATTGTTGTGAGTTCAAGACCAGCCTGAGCTACAAAGTGAGCTTAAGGCCAGCCTGAACTGCATAATGAGACCCTGTCTCAAAAAAGACAAAAAAAAAAAAAAAAAAAAAAAAAAAAAAAAAAAAAAAAAAAAAAAAAAAA
>PVKA01006222.1:0-85010 GCA_004027165.1 Ctenomys sociabilis | reverse complement strand
TGAATGTCAATGGAGTGCCCACTTTTGACAGGTGTAGACAAAGGAAGGGTTGTAGAAAGAAAAAATCAGGATGTGTGTGTATAGACAGTACAGTTGGGATAGATAACGCTGTGCTTCTACATAATTCTATGAGAGGCAAGATCTGCACTAATGGTGGTTGGACAGGATATTATGTTGGTTTTTAGTGCTATGGTCATCCACTAGGTAAATAATTATTGAATCTTTGATATAATTCAGCTATAAAAAAAACCTGTAAATATAATTTCATGTATGCACCTTGTACAGTACGAAAACGTTATGAAAACAGTTTGCAATGTATTAATTCATCGACTCTGTATGGTTAAGGTGTCTTGAAACTGTCTGATTGACATTTGTATTTTAATAAAATAAAAATAAATGGAAAAAAAAAGAAAAAAAAATTAGTAGTGCTTCATGTTTTTTCCTCACTCAAGAATATATTTAACCCTTAAAATTCCCTAAATTATAATAATTTTTTCAACACCTTGCAAATCTTTCGTATTACTAATAAGCAGGAGAAAACATATGATAGTGAACACGAGACAAGTACTCCTACAGCTTCTCACATTATTCTCATCCTGTGTCCACACTTGTCATTCTGTGAACAACATATTATGCTCCACATTTTGCTAACTCACAAGCACACAACAGCAAAGCTGAGTGAGTCATGCTCTAATTTCCAGTTATAACCTGCAAAGTATATTATCACTGGATAATTTCTTTTAGTGCAGTTGGTTATCAGAACAATCTCTGAAAGTGGAGCAATCCTTATCATCTTCCCATAGACAGATGTAGCTGTGCTGAAGACCTCTCCGTTAGTATTCCCTCATGTGAGAATACTGTTAAGTCCTCTACAATGTCGCCATATTCCATTTTAAAATTTAAGCAGGCCAGTAGAGCAGAAAGAGGAGAAGGATAGAGAAAAACAGAAAGAAAACAAGAAAAATCAAAGAAATGAAACACTCCCGATCCTACAAAAGGAAGACTTAACTCATAGCCATGACAGCGGTGGAATGAAACAACTTTCATTCAACTTTCTCTGACTTTTATTTAGTCCAGAGCTTCTGCTCAGTAAATCCCAGCTATTATTTTATTAGATGAGTATTATGCCAAGGCCCTTCTACATAAAAGTGATAAAATCATAAACATCAAACATTTTATTTTACAGAATGAACTGTGGAAAGCAAAGGATATGTCAACCTGAATCTTAAAGGTGGTGATGATTTTATAAGTCTCAAATGTTTTAAATTCCATGTTCACTTATTTTGGCTTAGGATTGATGAATTTATTATAAATGCCAATAATGCTATCTTCCAAAGATCGTGTGTAGAACAGGGAGTGATCATGAGTCCAAAGTAATAGAATAATGTATGAAATTCTCCCCAGGAGTAAAGGTTTAGCACCTGACCTCTGCTATACACTAGTGAGGACAAGCTTGTGTACTGCAGTATATTCTAACCACAGTCCAACTCTACCACTTCACATTTAGATCTCTCTTCTATGGGCTGGAGAGATGGCTCAGTGGAATAAACACTTCCCTGGCAAGTGCAAGAGCCTGAGTTCAATCCCCGGTTCCACAAAAGGAAAAAAAAATCTCTCATCTATGCACAATCTTTGCTCACATCTTCATTTTTAGAAATATATAGACTCAGTAATGGGTCATAAAATTTTTCACTTTCTAGGTTAATATGGTCAGGTGGCAGAGTAGGCAGCATGAAAGTTCTAATCGATTTATTGACAGAGATTAGCAGTATAGCTGAGGAACGGCCCTACACCGGTGACATCTGCCGAAAGAGTTTTGCCTGGTGCGATCATGTCGGACAACACCTGATTTACCCTAGACTTGAGCCCTGAGCTCTGCCTGGAACTGTGCATGGGTGCCAACTTGCGCAAGCCTTTCCTCTTGCTTTGTATCCACCACGAGACGAACAATACCTCATAAATGCTTCCTATCCCCCCCACAAAAAGAGATTAGCAACATATAAGTAAATAATTTGTATTCCTGTTGGTCACACTAATACCTTTTGAAAAGACAGCAAGTCAAAACATTAAAGAACAAATCTTCAATTTTCTCTTGTTATTAATTGAGATGTATTTCATTAATAGTGATAGAATAAATGGCATTCACCAGTTAGCCTGCGAAGTGTCCATTACAAGGGCTGCTGAGCTGCAGGAAGCTGCCCTGAGTGTAACCTGAGGGCCTTCCACAGTTCCATCAGTTCTGATAAGCTGCACCAAATTATCTTTCCAACTATGGTTGTGTCACCTGAATGCAATTAACAGCTTATTAACTGTGCAGGCATTTCTACAGGTAATAAATTAGTCATGGCTCAGTAACTTGCAACATTTCCTTAGCACAGTACTGGATGCACTCACTGTAGCTACGGGATGTGCTGAAAACAAATAAATTCTTTAGAGCAATGCAATTAGAGAGAGATAATTTTATATTTGCCTTAGTAATGGTGATTACATAACCACTTATAGGGAGGAAAGTAATAAATGCAAGATCTCTCTCTCTGTCTCTCTGTCTCTCTCTCTTTCTCTGTCTCTCTCTCTCTCTCTCTCTCTCTAAGAGAATGGTCTCACTATGCAGTTCAGGCTGGCCTTGAGCTTACTCCGTAGCCCAGGCTGGTCTCAAACTCTCAATAATCCTCCTGCCTGAGCCTCACAAGTGCTGGGATTACAGACATGTACCACCATGCCTGGCCTGGAAGATGTCTCCTTTTATAGCCACAGGGATTGTTTCTGGAATCAGGCAAAATTTTGTACCAGAAAGCTGAAAGTATACTTTAGGAAATTTTTCATTGAATTTAAGTCCCTAAATTGTTACTTTATTTTTTCCACCTTTTTCCCTATATCAAAAATGTTTCAACATAAAAAATTAACTGTAATTATCCGAATTTAACATTTGTAAGATACATGAGAATATATTAATATAAAATGTAATTTTAAAGTTGTGTAAGCAATTTATACATGTAAAGCTTTGTGTATTTGGAAATATCCTATATTTTTGTTCTGTATCCCAAAATACAAGTACAGTAGTAATAATTTATTCCATTAAAATTGGTGGATGGGTAAAACATTCCTGATTAAAAAATGTTGCTTTATGCCCCACCACCAATATTAATTTCTCTTCATAAATAAATTTCTACCTCTTTCTTCTCTATTCTATTAAAGAATCATTTGAGTAAAAGCAGGCACTGACATTGTAATTTGTAAGCAGTTCAGCTCTTCCTAGGGAACTGGAGAACCTTTCCTGGCTTTAGATGATAAAAGTTTTAAGATACTTTCTTTCTCCACTCAATATCAGCTGGAGTTCTACAGCAACAGAAGTGAGACTGCAGTGTGCTTTGTACACTATTACAGCAGTCAAGGATCCAAAAGTTATCTGCAAACAAGCATCTCATGAGAATTGGCTTGACAGACTTTTTTTAAATGTAAGAGATATGATTTTTTCTTTTCCTTTTCTTTTCCTTTCCTTTTCAGGAAACTAGGCTCTGGTATTAAATGCCATATAAATAGGCAATTGGTTGGAATAATTAAAAGATTACATAAACTCAGGTAGAAACCTCTGAGACAAATTACAAAGGAATATGGATTAAGTGCACACCCTCCTTGGTGTATATAAAATTCACATTTATAATGAATTTCAGATTGGCAGTTTTCAGCTTTCACATAAGGTACAAATCAAACTATGATTAGAAACACTGAGATCACTCTACTTCCTCTTATTATTGGTAAGGAACTAAAACCTAAAGTGGTTAAATGATTTGTTCCAAATCATATAGTTAGAACCCAGATCTTAGGATGGTTCAGCTGAAGTTTCTATCACTAGCTCAATGAGTGGGGCCTGGGAAAAACGGTAGCCCAGTACCTGAGCTTTCTAAAACTTAATGGGGCTGGGCAGGCTGTGTGTTTTACTATTCATTTATTGGAATACAACTTGATAGGTTATTTCTTATTCTTATATTCATAAAGTATGCCCTAAATTTCATGTTGATATTGATTTAGCCCATATTAGAGTACCAGTAACAGTATAAAGTGTCTTCCATGCAGTGTGACATTTTTATTTTATGTAAGGATTAAGAATCGTCTCTCCATCACTATTTTAGATAAATCAGGAATAAGCCAATGGATTCACTATGAAGTTTCAGCATTAATGAAATTATTCTTAAGATTTTAGATCAATTTTCCCTTATAGTATTTTAATATGATTTACTAAATCACGAAATTTATTGCAGTTGAACTGCAAGTATTCTTTATGTATTGTTACTTCCAACTGAAATGTAGAGATGAAGTTTAGTTGAACAGACTTGGGGCAAGGGCGTTACCATTAAGCTACATCCTAGTTTTTTTTTTGTTTTTGTTTTTGTTTTAATTTAGAGATAGTCTTACACTGTCATTTGAATAATTCATGAAATGATCTGAAAAACTTTTTGGGAAAAAACGTTTATAATTTTTACAGTTACACTATACAATTTTTCACAATTACCATATAATTAGGTTTCTTTAAAAATTTTAAACAGCTTTGTGGTTTCAGTTAGTTTAGAACTGAATTAAGGGATGATATGCTCAGAAATACTAGTTATTTATTTCTTGGACCAATGGCATTTTTTTCCAAAATACTCAACACAAATGATCAGAAATTAAGCACCTTACCCTATTCCTTTCTAACACTATCCTTGGATAATAATTATGAGATTAGATAAAGAGTAACAACAAACATTAAAACTACTTTTCTTTTAGTATCCAAGGTAAGTGGTCTATAATATCACCAAAAAATCAACCCATTCGTGAAGGATTGGAAGAAATCAACCCATTCATAAAGATATACTGATTACTGTTTGGGGCTTGTTTTTCTGTGTGATAATTCCAGAAATCATACTAACTCTGTTGATGTTGTCACTGCACTTCTAGGAGCATATATTATGGACATAAAAGATAGAAGTAAAGATTTATTGAAAACCTGTATCATAAATCTAAAAAAAAATAGCAAATGAAAAGCCTTCAGAGTTCAGAGAATTGTCAACTAAATCATGCCATGTATTTCTACTTAGCTATTTTTGTTTATTTTTCAAGTTTCCCTTACAGAGTATCTATTATTTTTATCATCTTAAATACAAGCATTAGAAATAGTTTTTCGGTGTCCTTTGAAAAAGCTAAAATAAAAGAGTTCAAGAAAACCACAGTAAATCCATTTCACTGTCAGAAGCTAGATTGTGAAAATGTATGCGGAAACATCATATTTTCCAAAGAGGAGCACCATAATGTTTTTCATATGTTGTCCTACTATGCATCATTCTCCTCTGGTCCTCTGACAGATACTTATTAGCATCTACAACAGAATATGTGGAAAAGATGCTTTATAATTTCCAAAAATCAGATCATAAAAATGATTAACGTTCAGTGTTCTTTTGTTTATGATTTTATGTGTTGCTTGTTCTGTTTTTGTCTGTATAGGAGATTCTGCCAAAGCCATACATATGCTGTGCAAGTGCCTTACCATTAAGCTACACCCTAGTAGTTTTTTTTTTTAATTTAGAGATAGTCTTACATTGAGATAGGTACATAAGTGTAGGCTGACCTTAAACTTGTATCTTCCTGCTTCAGCATCTTGAACAGCTAACAATATAGGCATAAATCATTTGTTGTTTGTTTTGTTTTCCGTTTCTAGAAAATTTCTACCACCATAGGCTGAAGAGGCCCAGTCTAGCCCAAGATGTTCTGACCAACAGAACCAGCTAAAGTCCCCAAAAGAGTTACTGTCAGCCACCAGACATGTTCGTAAAGAAACACAGAGATGAATTAATGCTGTAACCGTTGAGTTATCTCTCTTTGAATGTTCCTAACTGAAGCCCCAAATAAGTCATTCTCATGCTGTCCTCTACAAGTTCCTGAAACACTTCATCTCTGCACATGATAACATAGCTATCATTTTGCAGCACGTATATTACAACAGTTTTGCAGCACTTTTTCATGGTTGAGTGTCTTTGTATAACTCAGAGGTAGAACATATGCATTTAGCATGCACAAGGCACTAGGTTTAATCCTCAGCACATAAAATAAAATCAAATGCATAAGTATTTAGAAAGCATAGCCCTCCAGAGAAAAAGAGTTACTTTCCACCAAAGGAGAATAAATAAAAAAATCCATAAGTTACTCAACTATATAAATACCCAAGATAGCAAATAAACAGTTAGCAAAAATCACTGTATTAATAAAAATCAAACTATGTTAAAAGAAAACAAATCATCTTGCTTTAAATAGAATTTCAGAATATAGAGTACCTAACAAATTCCTTACAACAAAACTAAAGTCCCCAGAACTGCGCTCTAATGATTGAAAACCTTGACTTCATTATTCAAAATGAAGACCAAATAGAAAAATAGAAGAAAGGAAAATGTTACATTTTTACCTTAATAGTAATACATATGAAATTGTTAAAGATAAGAGTTCTTAAGGGTGAAAATAAATTTTCAAAACAAAAGAAAACACTTGAATAGAGCTTTTAACTACATTTCTGGGAAGTTGCCAGAGGTAGATAAAATACAACCTGTTTAGTACTACCATAGTGAGAAACTGTTATAATTAATATTTTAGCTTCCAACCAGTATCTGTAGAAAGCAAGAAATACTCCTTCCTATGAATATGAATGTCTCACTGGCCTCTGTGATACAATGTCAGTGCAATTTACTTGCTCCTTTGGGTAAGTGATACCTCTCAGAGGACAGAGATGGGACCAATTAAACGGTTATTTGCTAGGTAGAGTTGTGAATGAAAAAGTCATTAAATTGTTCATTCTCAGAGTGGGTAAGTGTGTCAGGAGACAATCCATAGTCTTGGGTTGAGTGGGAAGGGGAAGTCTAGGCAAGTTTTCCAAAAAAATTAATTGTGTGTGATACCTGAACAGAAACTGTATCAGATAGAGAAAAATGGTAAGATATCTCAGTTCCACACAGAGTTGCAACCTATACAAAAACATGGAGAGAAAAGCAGGACATATTGGACAAACTGCAAGTTTGGTTGCATAGTTTTCTTAAAACAATGAGGTAAGGAGTTGACATAAAAGGGACTAAGTAACCCAGCAGGATCCAAATAGGATATACTTCACATAGATCCTTCTATATTTGGGTTTAGGCTATGGCTCTGACATATCATGGGTAAGGAAGTGTGATGATCAGACTAATTTCTACCAGGATCTCTTGGAAGTGGAAGCAAGAAGACAGATTAGAAGGGAGTTTCCAGTGATCCAAAGAGAAGACCATTTTGATCTCAAAACAGTGGCAAAGGAAATGGAGAGAAGTGGATGTTGATTTATTTTGTGTGATCTGAGGAAGAGATCAGGAATTTAGAATTTGCTAGAATTTCTGGCTTGAATAACTGACAGCATGGTGGTGCCCATCTGAAACAAGAAGCACAGCGGAGCATTTGGTTGGGATGAAAGTAAGAGAGACACCAATACTTAAACATGTTCATGCTGAACTGCCTGAGGTACTAGAATTAAGCATGATTTTACTTATGGGGGGCCAGGAGAAAGAAATGGCTAAAAATGACCAGTCGGAGAACAAAGAAAAATTCAAGTGAGGTCACAAAGATACAGAAAATAGAGAGTCTTTAATTATAGGAGAGTCTGTGGAAGGCCCAGCGCTATAGAGAAGACAGCAAGATGAACAGAATCAAATTTCCATTAAATGTCATCTTTTTTTTCTGGTTCTAATATTGTTTGCTTTATCTCTACCTATAGATTTCACTAGAAAGAGAATCTGCCAAATTATAGCAATTATACATGCAGGCACATGTATCACTTGAGAAAAGCAGAATTTTAAAAATTATTAGCTTGCCAGTAAACTATATTATTCTGAAAAAGTATAACTTTTTCTTAAAACTGCTTCCATAGTTCTGTCTTATAAATTTAGTTTAAAAATTCTTAATTTGCACTATTTTTTTTGTTGAAAATAGATAGCCTGATAAATTTTGGATAATTTCCAAAGATTTCTGTAAAACTGGAAATGGCCTTTGGCATTAAAAATAGATGCAGAGGTCTATGAGGAAAGCCTTAACAAATACCTAAACAAAGAATATTTCTAATTTTCTTGAGAATACTTTATTAACACCACATTATTCTGTCTTTATCATTTTAAGTAAGCATGAAGAACTTTATAGTGTTTCATATAATTAAGTTTCACTTTGTGATTTTCTAATGCACTCGTTGGTTTATCAATTAACAAAACCAAACCTCGCTTTTTCTAGTTATTTCTGGAAGTTGATGCTCCTAATAAAATTTTCTTGCACACGTAGGAATAAAAATCTTAAAGAATGAAAGTTTCCTCAACTTCCAGAATTATATACCATTTGTTATGCTTAGGAATAATCTGCTACTTTTTATGCACAGAGAAAAAAACCTGTTGATACCTTTTGCATTATAATACTGTGTATTTAACCACGCTGGCAAGTACTCTTTCAGCAAAGGGGCGGCAAGGGTAAACAAGCAAACCAAACAGGTCCATAATCACCAGAGGTACCTGCTGTATATTTGTCCAGGCTTATTCACGTCCAGTAGAAAAACTATCCAAAGCATGGTCAACAAACCGCACGCATGTACTATACTTACACCTGAGCAAAAGACTAGATCTATATCAGAAAGGAGATACTTTCCATTGCTTAAAAGTCCAATAGGCTTTATTGAAATAAAATAAATAAGGTAAATCCATCACCCTAACATTACTGTATGAAATGTGAACCAAACGAGACCATATTTAAAGATAATTTTAAAAAATCAACCATGGACACTACTGCAAACATGGCAAGACATAATCCTGATTTTCACTATTTAAATGAACATTTTCTATCTGTCTAAATGAATGCTAAGAGCTAAGATTAATATCTTTAAGAGCCATGATCCCTTGGTTTCCACACAGGCAGGTGATACAGTTTTATCCATTAAGCTAGAACACTTCTAGGAACTTCTGGAAAATGCTCCCTCAATAACAATAATTATAATACAATAAAAGAAAACCTTTCATGTTACAGTAGATGTTGCTGTGAGAGACGATACCTCACTCTGCTCTTGCTACTTTATTGCCCTGAAGGCTGCTGCTTTTAAACAAACATGCCAAGAATAATAGGGAAAGAAAAAACACACATGCCTGCATTTCTGATGCTGTCTTCGAATCAACGTTTTGTTATGATAGGTTAAACCTGTCTATATTATTGTCTATTCTATTTGAGTTAGCATTTTCAATTTCATATGCCAAATGCATCCCAACCAGTAAAAATATTGTATCACTTACAGATGAGGTAATATAGACTTTGAGAGTTAGAAACTCATCAGATACTTGACAAGATCTGCCATTTTACTGTCCAATGTTCCAACCAGTACCCATCAGATTGAGGATCTGTACTGTCTACCAATGCTAACCTACCATGCTCACAACAAGTACAATCTCGACCTTCTAGTAATTTTTAAGTTTAGAAAAATGTTTTTCTAATTCCAAAGCAAATCTTAAAATTCATTCTTTTGTTTTGTTTTGTTTGGTATTTAGTACAAGGTTTACAGGTTCTCACTACATAAATCTGACTCACAGTGATTCTCCTGCTTTCAGCTTAGCAAGAGCTGGGATTATGGGTGTGCTTCAAAACACCCAGTCTCAATCACCATTTCAGGGTGCCGCAGGGGCAGGGCCAGAAAGGCAAGCCAGGGATCAAACCCTGGCCATTGCCCTCAGCCTAAGCAGGCTCTTTAGTCCACTGAGCAATCTGGCCAGCCCAAATTCATTCTTTATGCCTCAAACATATTATTGAAGGCTAAGAAGACCAGATTTTCATTTATTTCTAGTATCATATTCAATAGTATTTTTTCTTGGCAGAACCAGGGATTGAACTCAGGCCCTTGTGCTTGCCAAGGAAGTGCTTATTCCATGGAACTATCTCCCGCCCTTTCAATAGTATTTATTTAAGAACACATAATTTTCCAGTACATATAAATCATATAATAAAGTATATGGGTGGACTGGCTTGCATGTCAAAACTTTGGAAAAATAATTAAGATGTTAATGTGGGGGTGGAGCCTCATGGGGAATCACAATTAAAATATAGAGAAAAGGCACATAGATATGTATGGGGATCAGTGAGAACCGGGCTTGTCTGCACACAGGGAGACTGCACAATTACTACATGTATTGAGAATAATAGCAGGAGGAAAAGGGACTTACAATACAGAAAGAGAAAAAGTGGGAATGAGTCTGTCATGATGTTGGACTGAAATTGGAGTTGCTGGTATAAAGTCATAGTTTTTAAAATATATACATATATACATAGAAATAAAAGAAGTATATGTGTAAATATGTATAAATATAGTAATGCATACATATGGACACTTGCCTACACATATGAACAAGCACATATATATATGCACACACATACACGCATGCACATATACATAGAGCTAGATGAGTATGTCTATATCTATATATGCATACATAGATGTATACATGTACATAGGGATTTCTCTATAAAATCTAGTAGAAGGTTCGGGAGCAGTGATATCCTAACTGCAGTGAATACACCAAGCCCTATATCTCAGAAGCAGGATTCCTTGGAGAAATGCTTAATACAGATGTTGGGGCAAGGAAAGTTCAAGATAACCTGGAATAATTTTTGTGCCAGAAAATACAAAAATGCTCAGAGAATCATGGGGACTTGTTAAGAGAGCACTGATGCCAGCTCAAAGGGCTTTCTGCTGGTCAAATCTTCACAAAGTTAGACACTAAAATAAATAACTGCATAAAATAGGAAACTGAGTCCATATTAATTTAATAAATAAAGAAATAAAAACCTTAATGGAGAATGGAACATTTATATCATTGTAAATTACTACACTACAAAGTAGAAAAAAGTAGCTTTCCCAATAAGAACACTGGCAAATAACCCCTTAATTGAGCAAAGTGACCAGCATCTGTAACAGGACACCACAGAATTGTACACCCCCTCCCCCATAGGATGCCATGAGGTCAGGATGAGGCTTATGACACACTTATGAAAAACGCATTGCCTCCACTTAGCCAGGAGAAGACTGTTTTGGGTTTATTCTTATTCAAGTGTGGTGAGGCCAACAGAACAACAGACTGTTGCTACTGAATTCCCAGTACATTCCACGGTTCCCAGGAGGAGGAGCACTCTGTCACGCAGGACCACACAGGGAAGCAACGCGTTGGCCAGCAGGCAAAAGCAGGAAAGAGAAGCGGCCAGGAGTCTTGTTTAGACACCAATGAGCAACAGCTCTCTGAAACAAAGAGGCTACCTTTAGTTTTCTAGTACCTGGTCCTGGGGTGATTAGTGAAAGGAATATTGCTTCCTGGAGTATAGGAGCAATACTGGGGGAGGTGGCAGAGAAAGATCTCTGAATAGGTTTATTTGCATATGAAAGACAGTCTTTCAGGGAGAGTGGCTTGCTATTTCTAAGAACTGGCTAGCCCGGAGAGGGCTCATTCCTTACAATCACAGTGGCCCCACACACCAGATTTATCAAATAGGCCTACAGTAAGAATATAGAATTAATGCAGATATTTCAGAAAACTCAGAATGAGGGGCATTCCAAAAGTATACGTAACTTTAATACTGTTCAAATCATAAAAGTCAAGTGAAGTCTCAGAAACCATTCAAGGAGAAAAGCCTAAAGAAAACTGACAACGCAATGTAATGTGTGAAATAGATCCTGTTCCTAAAGAATTTGTCACTTGGACAATGGATGATATTTGAATGCATATCTAAGGATTATATGGTAGCATTTCACCACATTCTGATTTTTTTGTTTATTTTTTTTCCCCGTTTCTGATTTCGATATTGTAACATTATGGTTCTGTAACAGAATGACCTTGGTTTTAGGAGGTCACATTGTTCATTGGAAGTTTTGTTTATTTAGTTGGTTTGTTGTACTGTAATTCTCTTGTAACATATCAAATGTTTCAAAACGTTTAAAAATTATACATGAATACACAGAAGACTAAACACATTCAATCAGTATACTTAAAATTCGGAAAATACACTTATGATTCTTATCTTAAAATTTAAATTTTTCTTGCACACTAAAACTGCTTCACATGTGTTAGCACATTTGTGCCACAGCATGACTGTAGGTGCCTTAACTGCCAGTGTACGATGGTACGGACACAAGGCAGTGGAGCGTGGAGGGGACGGCTCTCGGCCAAACAGAAGTGCAAAAACGCACTCACTTAGAAATGCTCAGGAGAGCACAGAAGTTAGTAGCTAAACTTGGCAAGCAGACAGCAGTGCCACCCATGAGGACAGAAACAAAGGAAAGGCACAAGGAACCCAAAGCAGCTGTAGATTTCAAAGAAGCTGAGAACACAGTTAAGCACCCCCTGGTTTCCCTGTCACCAGGACAGCCACCCTCTTTGACCACCCCAGCCCTCTGTTTTCAGGGTGGTCTACTGCCCTGCAACTCTAGCTATCACTGTGCCAATTAATGTCATATTGATACAGGAAAGTAAAACTCCCAACCTGACCTGCAGGAGTTCGTGTTCTCTAAAACCAAAGAATGAATTTTAGGAACAAATGGAGGTTGAGGAAAAAACTTTATTGGATAGAAAAGCTTCTGTCCAAGAGGGACAGAAGGGGGGCCCCCAAGCGGGTTGCCCAGGAAGCTGTCTCTTTTAGGGACTTTTATAGGGCAAAACCATGAGGGACTAAGATAGATAAGGGGTCTCGCTTAGGCAGATGTGGGGGTGGGACAAAACTATGGTCAACCAATGGGATTATACCATTGCTCAGGTAAAGTCGATTAGGCCCAGGACCAAATGGGGAAGCCAGTCACATAGTAAGCGGGCATGAATATGGGACAGGAGGGTCTCTTCTCCTCAGGAGTTGGGCTAGTGACTCACTTGGGTCTTTTTAGGAGATGGCTACCTATTTAGAATATCAATCTCTGGTACTCTTTTAGCATCTGTTTTGGCCTTTAGGTCTGGTTCACAGCAGGAGCCTCTGTCCCTCCCAGAGTTGCAGACATCTTGTTTCCTGTTATTATTTTTTTCCAGGGCCTGGCCCTACCTGACTGCCTAAAAATATTTTTATCTAGCTCCGCTGCCTACAACAATATAATCACTGTGGCATGGCAATGCCCACAACTCTTACAGATGTGTACTTTCTGTAAGCAGCAGGACCCATACTGCCATCCGGAGAATACAGCATTCATTTATTCAGCAATAGCCTCCGGAGCACCTACTATGATCAGTGAGTGAAGCAGGAAGAAGTCATTGTTCATTTGGAGCTTAGGTCTAGCCCAAGTGTTGCAGGCAGTAGAGTTAGATAGCTTAGGTAGTCAGTTAGGGCCAGGCCCTTGAAAGAAATAATAACAGGAAACAAGATATCTGCAGCTCTGGGGAGGAACTGAGGCTCCTGCTGTGAACCAGACCTAAAGGCCAAAACAGATGCTAAAAGAGTAACACCAGAGATTGATATTCTGAATAGGTAGCCATCTCCTAAAAAGACCCAAGTGAGTTACTAGCCCAACTCCCAAGGGGAAGAGACCCTGTCCTCTATCCATGCCCACTAATACATGCCCGATTACTGTGTGACTGGCTTTCCCATTTGGTCCTGGGCCTAATCAACTTTACCTGAACAATGGTGCTTGTAATCCCATTGGTTGATTATAGTTTTGTCCCACCCCACATCCACCTAAGCGAGACCCCCTTATCTACCTTAGTCCCACATGGTTTTGCCCTATAAAGGTAACCCGGAAAGAGGCAACTTCCTGGGCAACCTGCTCGGGATCTCCTTCTTCTGTCTGTCTCCGACAGAAGCTTTTCTATCCAATAAAGGTTTTCCTCAACCTCCATTTGTTCCTAAAATTCATTCTTTGGTTTTAGAGAACACAAACTCATCAAGGTCAGGTTGGGAGTTTTACTTCCCTGCATCATTTGGAGGTCATCCACCGAGATCATTGGACAGAGGTATGAGTTTGCTTTTCTTTTATAAATTCTGAATTGAGACTTGCTTAGGTAACAAATTTTTATGCTTCAAATGTTTATATGTCTTTGCCCATTGCTTATAATTATTCATGTTTTTCCTCACATAGTTTTGTTTCATAGTACTGTTAAAATTGCTTGCAATTGCTTATGATTTGTCTCATTGTTTTGCTAAAATGTTAGACAAAATGTTGGTAAATTTAAGTTAACATGAAACTGTTATAAAGTTATGTTATTTCTTTAGTGGGATATTTTATTTTTTTAATTTAATTTTTTTTTTTTTGTTTTTCTTTTGTCTTTTTTGAGACAGGGTCTCACTATGCAGTTCAGGCTGGCCTTAAGCTCACTTTGTAGCTCAGGCTGATCTCGAACTCACAACAATCCTCCTGCCTCAGCCTCCTGAGTGCTGGGATTACAGGCATGCGCCACCATGCCTGGCTGATAGTGGGATATTTTATGACTGTTGTGTACTTGTATATGTTGCATTTGAACTACATGCTAAATGTACTGGTATTCTTTGCTTGGATTTAGGCAGTAATGCTAGAAAGGGTGATGTTAATAAGACTTTTAGTGGATTTCATGTAAATGATAAAATGGGACCTTTAAATATAGTCAAACTTAGGAAATATACATGCCTGTATATGAAACATGGGACTCCTTTTGTCAGTTAAATGACATTAGATCAGTGACCGTTCTTAAGACTTGGAGGACAGGTTTCACTGGGATAGACTGGCTTTGATCCCCCTCTACATGCTAGAGGGAATGTCAGGCCTGCTCTGTTTCAGTTTCTTTCTTTTGACTTTACTCCTAATTTTCCATCTCTTTGTACTTTCCTTTTTAGAGGCATGTAAAGTTGGGAAAACTCTTGACTGTTCTAGCTAAGTGAAGACCTTAGAAAATAAGCGTTTGTTAACGCCGAAGGCAGGAAAGTCATTTTAGAAAAAGGACACATACTCGGTCTCTGGGTCAGATGAGACAAAGAGGACTATGCCCATACAGGAGAACACATGTAACAGCCATGTCCCGGTTTAGTGTTCTGGGCAGGTCTCCTTTGGGAGACTAAACCTGAGACACAGTGGAGAGAACAGACGTCTGGGTGATACCAGAAGGAGCTATTTCCAAAAGTAGCACACTTATGGGACCAAAACACATTTAGTGTGAGGGAGGACTCAATCTTTTCTCCTAGGTCTGGTTATTATTTAGGTACATAAGAGATAAGTTGTAGACTTTACAGCTAGTGATCTTGTTCAGGCTTTTAACTATCCCTTGTAGAACTTGGACGAACAGTGGTTACTCTGCCAGCTAGTAAATGCTCTTAGAGCAGCTGCCACTCTTTAAAGCAGAGGACAGGATTCCCCAGCGGTTCTTTGGTGAATCCCCATTGAAGCCTATGGCTGATGGAATGTTGACCAGAGAAGCTGCTGGATTCCTTTCTGGGGACAGCTTTGGCTGTGTGGGCTAAAAGAAACCAAGAATGCCTGAGGGGAGAAGGCGCCAAACCCAAAGCTTCCTTGGTGGAAATTGGCTCCTGACCACTGAAAGATCTCCACTTACCTATTAATACTTTTTCTGTCTTTTTCTAATAAACTGGGGACTTTACCTGAGCTTTTCAGAATAAGTTAATAAGTCACTTTCAAAAATTATGTTGAGATCGCTTACAATGGTGGTTTTCAGGGGAAATTGTGTTATATCTGTGCCTTACTTGTTAACTAAGAATAAGGTTTTTGTCAACTTAAGTGTTTTTACCAACATGTAAAATGTGATTACTAGATGATAAATATGTGTCACCTGTGTGCTTCAAGGATAAATCTTGTTTAATTGCTAAAAATATTTACCTAGGTAGAAATCAAGTGTCTGGAGAGAGGTCCAGTACATGGGGTCAAATCTTCCAGTCAACTGTTCTATCAGTTTCTAGGAGTGTATTTTATAGCCTGAGAGTTAATCTCTTCTAATTGACATTTTATGTCATGGTTATGCTTCCTTCTGTACAAATTATTAACACTGGATTAATTGTATCTATTAACTTACAAATGGTCAGTAAGAGTAAGTGAAGGGTTTGTGAGATGTTCAGGAGTAAGAATCTGCATCAGTCCGAGGGTGGATAGGCTGGTGGGACGTTGTCTCCCTTCTCTCCAATGGAAGCATCCGCCTGCTCTGGAGAGGGTTACTCAGGGGCCTCCTCGGGGGAGGGAATCAATTAGAAATAAGGGAACACCCTAAAGTTTCTTATTATATTGCAGATAGGGAAATCTCACAGTTAAAAAGTCTTACTCTTTTAGAGTGTGCTTCATTAAGCACCCAAAGACGTTTGATTCTTACATGCTAAAAAGTCATTTAATCCAAATGGAATACAGAGGAAAGTATAAACTGCGATATTTTATAACTACAAAGATGTAAAAATGGTAAAAATGTCTTATGCTCAGTTTGTATTAAGAAGGATATTGTTATTTAATAAAGTTTTTAAAATGTGGATGTAAACCGCAGGAGAAGCAGGCAGTTCAGGGGCCTGAACATCACTCTGCTGGAGCCTAAGGACAAGACAGCATTAGGCACAGCCTCGTCCACCAAATCTAAAAGTAAGGATTTCCTCTATTTGCTTTTCTAGTCCAAGAGGATGTGGACAGCTGTAATCCAGACCTCTACAGGGCTACACCCATTCTTAGCTGAGTTTAGGCAAGCTGTTCAAGGACACTGCCCTTTACAAGGGGTAAACTTCTATAGTTCATATACCTTTTTCTCTTAGTGACCTAAAACAGATAGTCAGATCTTGGAAAATTTCTAGATGATCCTGATAAGTACATTGATGTCTTATGAACTAGATTAAAGAGATGTAAAAGTTAATCTTAAACCAAGCTTTGATGTTTATGAAAAAAGGCAGCATTACAAGCTGCCATTACATTTGGAAATAAATAAGTTAATTTTAAAGAGCCAAGAGATAGACAATCAGTGGAACTTCCAGTTCTCACTGGAGCCCAAGCAATCAGACCCCTGCTGGCCTGATAGTGGGCCAGACAAAAAAAAACTAAAAAAGACATTTTTCTTTCAAGTGCATATTCTTAAAGGTCTAAGAACTTAAGCAAGCCTTCTAGTTATTCTAAATTTTAGCTGTTTACTAGAAAAAAGATACATACCCCTCTGATTTCCTGTAATGTTTAGTAGATACTGAACTGGTAAAACATACTTGCTGAGATGCTAGTTCAATTGAAAAAGTTACTCTTACAGATCAGAAGCTATACAAGATAGGTTTTGCTCCAGACAACTCATTTGATACTCTGGTAAAAACTGTTTACATGTCCTATACTCGGAACTGGGAGAAAACCAGGAAAAGAAAACAAAGAGACAAAAAATGGCTACCTTTGCAGCCTCAAAACAGACCCTAAGTCTGAGTCTCCTGCTCCAAAAAGAGCTAAATGACGATGAGGTTCATCTGCTACCGCTGTCAGAAGCCAGGCCACCGTAAGAGGGACTGCCTTAAGAGGCCCACAGGCCATGCCCTGACTGCCAAGGCAGCCACTAGAAGTGAGACTGCACTCTGAGGTGAAGGCCCCAGAGATCAGACTTGGCTTCCTCAGTGGTCCAGTAGGACTAAAGGGCCTCCTCCCTCTGGACAGACAGTCTCTACCTGTCATCTCATCAGAGGGGCCCTCAGTAATCAAGACTATAGAGAAAAAAGAAACCCAGCCTCTTGCTGGACACTGGCACAGGTCTCTTTGTCCTTCTCTAGCCCCGAGCGTCCTTCCAGTCATTGTACTTCAATATGAAGATTTTAAAAGGTGTGTTGCTTTAGCTTAACTAAGATACTACAATCTATTCAGGTTACTTACTAATCAAGATGATACTGAGACTGATGTTTAAAAATGTAATATATTGTTGTTCATGTACAAGATTTAAAAAGGTATTTCATTGGTTTAATCTGACTAAATGCTGTGCATTTCATGATAAATACATAAATTAATCTGATTTCTGATATAACTCAGGTATCTCATGCTCATAGTGAATACAGATGTGATGCCACCTAACTAAAGCTAGAGCGGCTTATAACAAACTGTCACACTCCATAAATACAGAGGTCTAAGAGCTAGTAAGTTACTATTGCTAGGTCTCAAAAAAGTTTATAAAATATATTTGTTAGCTCAAATGCTCATACTTTGATGTGCTTCGATGTCTCAAAAAATTTGCTCTTTCCTAGAAGACACCAAAACCCAGGTAATCATACAGGTAAAATCCATAACAAATATGCTAGATTAAGATTCCTTTAACTGACATCCACCAGATTTTGTCTATACATTCAATGGACCTCAGCGTCGGACATGAGCTACAGAAGTAAAAAGGGTTTACAAAAATAAATTTGTCTAAGTTGGTAAAAGTTGCTCAGAAGGTGTCTCAGTAAAAAGGATACAAAATAAAATTATAGATGGAAAATAAAAATGGTGATACTAACTGCCTATAGGAACAAAGGCCAGTGTGAAAATGGAAAAAAGTTATGCTTTCCTAGATCCAGACAGAGAAAAGGGACATTTCAAACAAAAAATGTCCAAAGCTGCTAGGAAAAAAAAACTGATCGTGATGGAGTCAGAAAAAGTTTCAGACTGAGGTGGCCATGTGTCTCCCCTCTCAACCCTGAGGGAACCCGTGTTAACTGTCAATATAAAAAAGCCTATTAAGCTTTCAGTAGGTGCTCGCACGGATTTGTGGGTACTTAACACAGCCAGTGGCAACTAGCCAACTCGAAAGTACTTGGTGTTTTCCCTATTTGTGACAATTCATGTACCCCCATAATAATAAAAATTCCAGTTTGTTTAAAACTGTACAAAATGGCTATAAAAGATAAAAAAGAAATTAAACCCCACATTTGAGATATCTAACTTGTCTTTTTCATAGTCATCCTGTTGATATGATTATTTGACCCATATATACTTAATTGTTTCCTTGCCTTTGTCTTCTCCAGATTCAAAGCTATAATGACAATGCCTGTCATGTACTGAGGGCCTTAGAACATATCTAACTGCCGGTCACAACTATGACCCCTTTAAACATGAAGAAGCCGGAGTGGTCATCGCTCAAATCCCTCATGGCAATTCGGGTTACTTCTTCAGAGGGGGGGAATGTTGCAGGCAGCAGAGTTAAAGAGAAATATTTTTTACTTAGTCAGTTAGGGCCAAGCCCTCAAAAGAAATAATAACAGGAAACAAGATATCTGCAACTCTGGGGAGGAACTGAGGCGCCTGCTGTGAACCAGACCTAAAGGCCAAACAGATGCTAAAAGAGTAACCAGAGATTGATATTCTAAATAGGTAGCAATCACCTAAAAAGACCCAAGTGAGTTACTAGCCCGACCCAGGAAGAGGAAGAGACCCTGTCCTCTATCCATGCCCACTAACTACATGCCCACTTACTATGTGACTGGCTTTCCCATTTGGTCCTGGGCCTAATCAACTTTACCTGAACAATGGTGCTTGTAATCCCATTGGTTGATTATGGTTTTGTCCCACCCCACATCCATCTAAGCGAGACCCCCTTATCTACCTTAGTCCCACATGGTTTTGCCCTATAAAGGTAACCCGGAAAGAGGCAACTTCCTGGGCAACCCGCTCGGGATCCCCTTATTCTGTCCGTCTCTGACAGAGCTTTTCTATCCAATAAAGGTTTTCCTCAACCTCCGTTTGTTCCTAAAATTCATTCTTTAGTCAGGTTGGGAGTTTTACTTCCCTGAATCAGAAGGACTACAGAGTAAAAAATGAGCACAATTGACTCAGTTACCCTGAAGGTGGCAGGTGCTTCTGCAGAAATATAAACATAGGTCAGGAAAAGGAAGATCAGAATTACTGCGTTTGAGAAGGGTAAGTAAAAACTGTAAAAAGTCAAACTAATAAGGAAGTTTACTTTGTTGTAAAAAAAGATTTTTAAGTGATAATGATATAGAATATTGTGACAAGTCATCAATTCTAATAACAGGAAAGTTGCATGTTTTGGAAATTCTGTGTCTTAAAGTCCCCATCTCTGGGGCCCCCAGTGCCCATGGAGAGAAATGTGGAAGGAATAAAGAAGAAATTCCAAAGGAGGAATGCCCTAATGCCATCCAAGAGAAAATTACATGGTGGGCTGTCTGTCCAGAGAGAAAATATACATATACTTTGTGCTATGGTCCAGATACCAGACTATTGCTTGCTTGTCAGTAATAGTTTTTCTGGAAAAGAGAAGTGTATTCTTAGCTTACTCGTCAAGATGACTAACGATCCCAGGTTACCCCGTCTGAGGGCCAGTTCCCACTTGGCTTCTCAGTATCACCTGTGTAAGTGTTCACTTTTACCCATCAGCTGCTCTCTACTCAACTTATGACTCTGCGTAACACTTTTTCTCCCTCACAATTTGTAGAAGACTAAAAGCCAACTATGAAAAGTATTTCAGTGCTTTATTTCTGGAGCTGTCTTTATCACTGAAGAGATGCGCTTTTACAACAGCTGGTACATATACACAGAAAAGGGTCCATTTCTTGCTTGAAGTCACTTGGTTTAGTGGACGGTGCTGTCGCTATATATTCTATTTAATTTTACTTACTGTCTTATTTCAGGGGAATTGCAAATGTTTATTGAATGCTTCCTATATTTAGAACCCTGAGAAACAATAATTGAAAGTGCGAGACAATTATGAGCTTAGTGAAAGATGCAGATGAAGGAGGCTAAGCCCATTAGAAGATTTTTCACTTTGTCTACTGTTGAAAAATGATCTTAAATGAAAAAAAGGTGGCTTGGGCAAAGAACTGAAACAACCTTAGCATAAATTAAAGACAACATAAAAAGAAAAGTCAATAGGACTTAAGGACCAATGAGAGAACCTGGGAGCATAAGTCTGTTGTACCTTGAATTACGCTAAATCCTACTATGTGCTCCACGAAGGCTCCAGAAGCAGCCTAAGCTTAGAGAATTACTGATAAAACACTCAAGTCCAGTGGAAAAAGAAAAGTTCTAGGAGATCTAATAGTTCTTATTTTGAGGCAATATGGTTAAGATAGTCAACTGAAAATATCCAGCTAACACTTGGACTGGAGGGTCAGTTTGCAGTCAACCATCTCTAAAAATGTATGAGAATGAACGAAAAAGTTGAAAACAGCTAGATGTGGCAGCACCCACCTCAAGTCCCAGCACTCCAGAGGCCAAGGCAAGAGAAATGCCAGGAGTCTGAGGCTAACCTGGGCTACACAGTGAATGCAAGTCCAAGCTGGAATACACAGTAACTTGCCTGCAAGAGCCAGGTCCTGAGTTCAATCCCTGGTCCTGAAAAAAAAAAAATTAGAAAAGATGATTGCCTAAAATATGTAGTAAGGACCTATTTTGTGAAAATATAAATGAAAGAAAAAAGGAAACAGTCAAAGACAAGAAGGAAAAAATAAAAATGAATACTTTCCCTCTTCTGAGTGCCAAGTGCCTCTAATCTTTTCAGTCTACACTTAGGTTCCTCATAGCCACCCTGCTCTGGGCCCCAGTTAATGTTCTGCCAGTTTCACTCTGTCTCTCTTCCAAGCTTCCATCATAAATCAAACTTTATATTCATAAAGTTATCATATTGTACACTAGTGAGTTCTCATTTGTCTACTTCTTTGTACAATCTGCTAATTACTCTAAGGAACAGCAAAGCATTTTTATACTGTAGAAATGTACATACCAAGTTTGTATACCTTGGAACCTAGCCCAGTTAAACTGTAGTAACCTAACCCATTAATGTATAGTTGTTTACATGCAATTTAGGCAATTAGGAATGTCTTTCAGGTTTAACTAGCACTGCTAAAGCAACTGAAACTTTGTAGTATAAACTCTGCGGAGTGACACTGCTTTTGATGTTGAACCTGAAAAACAGTATTTTAAGAAGGAGATAAGAAAGTTAAAGGGCTCTGTTTTTGCTCAAAACAAATAATGTGTACATAGTTCTATGAGGTTATGACATAACAAGTTAAGTTATCCTATCTCTTTTTCATAAGTATTTACATGTAAATTTTTATACATAGCATAAATTGATCTTAATTAAGGATCTACCCAGGTAAAAAGAGCCATCTGAATATGGATAACCACTGTCTACTTCCAAAACAAAGCAATATAAAAACAAAACAAAACTTCAGAAAACCTGAAGCAAGTCAGGAAGACCATGTGATTAAAATCATTCACTTACTACAAAATGAACAAATTAAAGAACAGAATGAAGAGGGAATACACGAAATGAAAGGTTAGTCTTACCTATATAGGGGTCCCTTAGAAAGCTAATTTTTCACCTAATTCCAGAAGGATGAGTAAGAATAATCCAGAATAAGAAGAATAAGAAAACTTCAGTTTTATTTTTCATTTTCCATAACCTCCTATCCTTTAAGTAAAAACACAGGTGACAAACACATGGCTCTATTAATACAAATTAATATCATACAACTTAAAATTTTCAAATCATCTTAAACATGTGTGACATAGGATTAAATTAATCACTCCAAAACTTAGAGAAAATTATTTTATAAAGAAAAAATTTTCTAGGGCTCTCTAAAAATGGCACTAAGCAACTAATTTTCATATTCTACAGTTGGTTGCACTTCCTGTTCTTTGGCTAAAATCATTCCCATCTTCCTCAGATTTTGCTGCTGCCACTGGGTTACCACAAAATGGGTAATTTGGAAAGAAAAAGTTTATTTAGTTCATGGCTCTAAAGGCTGGGAAATCCAGAAGAATGATGCCAGCATCTCATGAGGAACTTTGCCCAGGGAAGAGGCCTCACATGGCTAACTCAGGTCTCTCTTCCTCTTTGTACAAAGCCACTAGGCCACCATGCCACACCCACTGTGATTTCTTCTGACCCTAGTTACTTTCCAGGAACCCCACCTCCAAGGGCCATTAACATATGAATGTGAGAAGTATACAACCAACTCAAACCATAGCAACAAGAAAGAGTATGATAAAACTGTCATCTTTCCTCAAGGAAACTGCTTTCAGGGACTCCAGATAGTTGGAGATTTTAGCTTGTAGAATACTATCCTAAAGCTCTGGGAAAAACTGAGAGATATGTTCAAACATAGGCAAAAGTAAACAGCAGCTAGAAATCGTAGACTTGAAGTGAGTCAGCTGCTTTATAGGGATTAAGCTATTATACTATCAAAATGCTCCTATTGATTGTAGACCAGTGGTGGAAAACCTTTAAAACATTCAGTGCCACCTGCTGCGGCACGCTGCCATAGGTTCACCTCCATATGCTAAACCATCAAAATGATAAAAAAGGATTTCTGAAGTGTCATGTATTTCGAAGAACTACATCAGAAAATGTGAAACTGCACTTTTTGTTTTATGGAGGAGACTGTGATGGGCATATAATTTTAATGTTCACTTCCCTAATTATGAATTTCTATACATATATTGGCCCTTTCATTTCCTTTTGTTAAACACTTCTGTATTGGCCAATTAAAATATTGGACCATCTTTTATCTTGCTTTTCTGGAAGACCGTGCAAACACGTTCATTGTTGCATGCAAGCATGATAGGCCTTTTCTTATAATTCTGTCTTTATGATCAGAAATTTTTCTATAAATTATAATTATAAATGGGACTATATAAAAAGGATACTATTTATAAGTTGCATCAAAAGTATAAACTATCAATAAGACTTCTAATGAAATCTGCAAGATACTTATTCTAAAAAAACATGGTATAAAGACAAATTTAGGAACACAAAAGTAAGTGTTATACCTGAATACTGGGATAATATTGTCTTCTACAAATTCTTTCAAGGTTCTTATTGTTCTGAAGAAAGAATTGGACAGCAAATGAGTTAGCAAGCATTTACATTTATAAAAGATCAGAAAAAGAAGTATGTACTGCAGAGTAAGGATGGGTCAATTAAAAATAAGAAAAGAAGCACACTCCTCAGAGTACAGAGAAGGCCACTGAGCTAACAGTGACCAGGATGTTAGTGGCTGCCATGTTTTATATCCTCCCTTTACTCAGGCTGATGTCAGATTTAGGTCATCCCATCAAAAACTGCTTGATCTTAGGGCAGAAAAACTGAAGACAGCATTTTTTGATTGGTCAAAAATGCAAGACTTGGAACTGTTTTTCTGTAGGTGTGTTCTGAACTCTGTTATTGACAGATAATGCCCTGTTGCCCAGCCTGTTGTCCATACCCAAATTCCTTGCATCATTTACCCCCAAGGGACATAAATCCCCATAATTCTTTATAGATTCCTGAGGGAGTGGTGGTTTCCATCTTCATGTAACTTCTTCCCACAGGAAGGGGTTGTAGGCCCTACTACTGTGGATTATGTGCTCTACAACTACCTTGTGATATTCTGGCTCATAGGCTGGGTTGAAAAGGAAAAAAATAACTCAGAGGACAATATAAAAAAAAAAAAAAAGAATATGTAATAGTGACCTGGCAAGGGAGATACCATGGGCGAGGCTTATCGGGATGTGATGACCCTTGAGACTTCCCCAAATTGGGAAGCGTAATTGCATAATTTGTGGGAGTGGGTTCTGCACTTGTGCTTTCACCTGGGTGTGGGGGAGGGAGAGATAGCTACACATCAAGAGCTGTTGAAAGACCTGCTCAGTGAGACAAAACTTGATGCATCTTGTCAAGAAAATCAGAGTTCTAGACTGGATCACCATCTGAAGTCTTGCAGGATGAACTTTATTATTAGTCTGAGGATACAGAGCCCAAAGATAGGAAGGAGATAGGAACATTCCTTGTTCTGTCTGAAAGGTAGACTATGACAGCTTTCGCAATTAAAAGATTTCTGCGCTTCCTATAAAGGAGGAAGAATGACGAAGAGGTTATTAGAAAGGTTACAGAGAGACTGAGGCTATAGCCCTAAAAAATTTTCCACATTGTAGATCTACTTCAAAATAGGAGTCCAAGTACTGTGATGAAGTGAGGGTCATTAGTAAATCTGCACCTTTAGCAGTACTCTTGCCTTTTGAAGAGAAATCTCAGGTCTTGCTGAGGTTCACAGAAGTAGCTTTCTTCTTTTGGGTGGTCTTTTTTTCTCGGACAGTTCAGGTGGAGCTGCATTTATTTTAGACAGCTGAACCCAGAATGATAGCAACCTACCTGAAAAGACAGACTGCCACTGGAAGGATTCAAAAATGATCTGATTGGACTCTGTACAACTTCCTGCTTGTGCTTTATAGATGATGGCTTATTAGTAAGTCCCTTTCTTTCCCGATTGCTGCATTGTCCGTAGCACCAAAAAGGCACATTTGAATCCTGTTTAAATATTTAGCTTTTTGCCTTTCCCAATAAATTAAGCCCCCAATTTATGAGTAAGTTCTGTTCTGAGAGAATTTTGGTAAGTCAGGTTTGTTAATAAGTCAACAAAGTGAGTCTTATGCAGCACACCTGTAAAAGCTCACTACTTGAATATGTGCTAAAGAATGTATTGGGAACTTGCAGTTCAATGTTCCAAGTAACGACTATGGTCTGCTTTTTTGAGCAGAAGTTCCTGGGCCAGGGGCATTAACTTCAATGACCTGTTGTGAGCTGATAATTGCATAATCTGCCTTTTGATATGTTTATTGGCTAAGTCTGTTTCCATCAATGATCTATAGTTCTTCAGTCTTAAAGGGACAGGCCACTGTTGTCCTGCCTGCTTGCGTAAGCCTGGGAAATCACTTGTTCCCAAGACTGGCCAATCTCTGGGCCTGTAGGCATTAGTGTGCCATGTACACATAGTTTCAGTCTTAGTGGTAACCTCAGGAGTGTCTAGAAGCACAATCTGGTACTTATGATTCCCCTGTCAATCATAAATACCTTTTGTCTCAAGAGTAGCCCTGAACTGATGGAGTATCAGGACTTGAAGATTTTGCCTCAAAATTAGTTTGGCAGCTCCTTTAACACAGCTGTAGCTGCTATTACCCTCCCAGGTACTTCAACAATCATGTGGCAGGACCTACCTGTTGAGTAATTAGGTGGGCGAGGCATAGTATAACCTCAGCAGGTAAAATCTGCTTTGGCCTTTGCTAGAATTAGAGGATTGGTCCTGATTTTACTAGTAGACCTTTGCCTAGTAAGGGAGTAGGACACCATGGAACAATGATTCATGGTTGGATGTTTGACCTTTGATTGGGCATGTCAGAGCAACAGCAAAAAAAGATCCAATTGGGCTCTCGTTGACCCCAATTATGACTATCTATGTAGAGGAAGGTTTTCCAGAGAAGGAAATTGCACAGAAGATCCATGAAGAGTTGTATTGCTTATTCATGACCAAGGTCACCCACAGCTTCTCAAAGGAGACAGAAATGTCTGTTTATTGGAGCAATGGAGATTTTCCTAAGCCCCTAAATACTTCCTCCTCAGAGTGGACAGTGCAGGTTCAGGCTGGTTGCAGAGGGAGTTAATCCTCCAGTGCTATGATTCTGGTACATTGGACATCTGACAAACAGAGTAGAGCCCAGGAGGGAGCTTGATATAGCCACATGTCCAGGGTCTGGTTTCTCTGGGTTCAAAGCTGGAACTCTTTTCCTAATTGGTCCTTGTACAACTTGCGTGTGCTTACAACATTGCCAATTTTGACAGCCATAATTTTGGTCTTTTTTTTTTTTTTTTTTTTTTTTTTTTTTTTTTTTTTTTTTTTTTTTTTTTTTTTTTTTTTTTTTTTTTTTTCATTCTTGGCCTTTTATCCACATGTAGATTGTGACAGTTGAGCACAGAAAAGGCTGCATCCAGCAACTGAGTCACAGGAGCCGGGGGTACAGCAAGTTGCCAGGACCATTTAGACATTGCAACCCAAGCGCTCAAAGCCTATTGTCAAAGTCTGAAACCCATTTGAAAACCTACAAGGATTTTCTGAAAATTAGCCCAACCATTATTTGAATGATGGGGTATCTGCCACTGAGAAAGCAATCTGGATTCAAGTAGTCCCTTCTACTCCTAGGGCCTTACGCAGGGACAGGATGAAAGCAAGAAACTACGCCCAGTGAGTCCTGCTGTGCTAAATGCTGTCTGAAGAGTATGAGAAGGGGACTGCTTCACTAGCTTGTGGATTATGAGGAGTTTGAAGAGACCTCTCAGGATCATTGCATTAACAGATAGGAGAGGCCATATCCCCTTGAGAGACAGGTGATGTCTGAGGACAGAACTATCATTGATATTAATTTCCTCTTTCTTAGAGGCCTCTTTAAGTATCATGGTCCTCCCATCTTTACAGAAATAACTGTAAAAGCCTGAATTTAAGGGATTTCATACCACATGCACTGCCTTTTGTAAAAAAGATAGAACTGAAGACTAGTAGTATAATTCAGAGTGCCATTCTCTACCCATCTCTTACAATAAATATGTTTATATTGAACTCAATCAGTATTTCAATAGAAGATAAATTGTTAAAGACAAGAGTAGAAACTCTACAGCTCTAACTAGCTACTGGGACTATACAAAGTGAGAAAACTGGGCCAGTCAAATAGCTCAGTGGATTAAAGCACCTGCTTAGGCAGACACATGGGGTTGGAGGGGACTGGGAGAGGGGTGTTCGATCCCCAGCATGCTGTGTTCCCTCCCCCACCCCAGGCTGAGACAGTGATTGGGACTGAGCATGGTGGACGCCTATAATCCCAGCTCTTTGGGAAGCTGAAAGCAGGAGAATCACTAGGAGTCAGATCTACACAGTGAGACCCTGTAGACCCTTACTAAAATACAAAAAAAAAAAAAGAGAAAACTAGTTCTGAGGTCTTTTCTAACGGTGTCTCCTGTAGGAAGATGAAAGCCTGTTCAATCCCCGGGGCATCTTCTGGGAGACTTGATTGTTTTCTGAGACTTCTCTGGTGAAGTGAGCAACACTAATGCTTTATTATTTTATTCCTTGTAACTTTGCACACACTCTGGCTCACCTATGACTCTTTCAGGGTTAAACTGTCTCCAATTTTTAAGAATACAAGCTAATGGTGAGGTCCCCAGGCTCTGCATGCCATATCTCATGTGCACCACAGGAACTATGGAGAAAAAGACTCTGGGTATGGGCCCCTTCCTTGAGTGGTTCTCCCAGAAGAATGAGATCTGTTGAGGAACAACCTCTGTGAGACACCATCAACTCTGATGAAAAAGTGCTAATGTCTTTTCTTAGGCCTCTCTACAGAGAGGAACCCACTATAACTCCTTAAATATTAGGGTGGAGCCTCTAGGGCTCCACCTAGCCACTTGAGAAACAGTACCCTCTCATTTATTTTGATAATAAAAACTTCAGTGATTATTTTCTTTAAGACAATAGAGATAGAAATCTTTTTCAGCATTAAAGAAAAAAAAAGGGAAAAGCCCTAAAACCCTTAGAAACTTCTGTTTGGTCTGTTGTCTATTGGCTCCAGTTCTACTTTTGCATATGCACTCACAGATAATTCATAGGTTTTTACTGGTTCTTCACTTCGTTCCTCTCAGGCACTCAGGTATATATTTCTAAATTCCATGAATTTCTGTTTCAAGAAATGAGGAGGAGTTATAAATGGATTTAGAAAAGAGAAGAAAGCCCTATGTGCCCTAAAATCAGAGGCTTTAGTTCTTATCTATAATTTTGAGACTTTCTAGTGTTCATAGGGTCAGTTGAAAAAGAAAATGGCTTAAGAAAAGATGAAAAAGGAAATGGTAAATGCTCATTCATGAAAGAACAATGTGACTGACCCACATGACAAACCAAAATGGCTGCCACAGGATGAGCCAAAGTGGCCACCAAACATGGTAGAAAGGTGGATTGGCTCCCTGAGGCCTTAAACAACAGTGCTCTGAGAGGGGCCTGGGAGATGGCTCAGTAGAATAAGCACTTCCCTGGCAAGTGCAAGGGCCTGAGTTCAATTTCTGGTTATGGGGAAAAAAAACAAAAAACAATGCCTGAGAAAGCAATTCACTAAGATACCCAGAGATAAAAGACCATCTGGGGGAAAGCAAGAGACTTTGAACACAAAAAGGGCTGACCTGAGGTAGGTGGTTACTCAAGCAGGCTCCCAAAAGAGTTATGAGAAAGCAGGAAAAATCCTAGGGGAAACAAATATGCAGGCAAAAAGACATTCTAATCTCCAGGTTATATACATGAACCTGTAAGGTTTGCAAAACTCTTGGGCCCGGTAGAGCCTAAAGTACTTAATTCCACAAGTAGACCAGGGGCAGAAACCCTAGAAGCCTCCAACTGACTTGTACCCAGAGTGAGGGACTGAAATGACTGGGAAATATAGAAGCCATGTACACCTCGCTACCACCACTAACACCACACCATGGACACACTAGGGATCTGTTCCAGAAAAAGGAGAAAACCTTCAGAGCTCCCCAGCTGCCATTGATGTTTCCCACCCCCTAGATCTCTGTAGCTTCCTGACAATAAACATCAGAAAAAAGTTAAAAGATCGGAGCCCTCTGAAAGATGAAAGCCCAAGGGAGAAAGAAGAGACAAAAACAATCAGGGCACTTCTGGAGGAGAGAGAAGGAAAAGTAAAGCAGTGAGCTCCTTTTCCACCAAACTCCACAGACTTAAGAGAGAGAGAAAGGAAGTTGTGTCTGAAGGGCCTTGGCTCCTGGCTGGCTTTGCCAAATACATATGGGATTCTGGGCTGCTGTGGACTTCTTTCAGAGACTTTTTTTTCTAGGTTCTCATTGTCCTGAACAAAAGAATTGAACAGGAAACAATACAGCAAGTTTTTTACATTTATTAAGGTAAGAAAAGAAGCATACTCTACAGAGTGAATGAGGGCCACTGAGAAAGCTTAGTGGCTACTACATAATGGCAGCCATCTTTTTTTTTAAGAGTAAAAACACAACAAAAAAACCAAATAAAAACAAAGGCAGTAACAAAACAACATAGAACAATACAAATGGCACAGAATTTCAAAACAAGATTAGAATATTAACAACGCTGCTTATATTACATATAGTATTCACCAAATTTGTTGCTCAGCTTACTAGACATAGGAACGCAAGATAGGTCAAATAATTAAACATTAACTCTTTCAATAAACCTTAATTATTTCTTGTCCTTTTTCCTTTTTTAATTTATTTAAAGAGAGAATAATAATAATTGATAAGACCTTAGAAACGGTGCACATTTAGAGAAACAAGATGAGAGGTATTCAGCCATGGCTTTTGTATTGCACATTACTGTCCTCAATATAGTCAATGAGACTACAAATAGTAGCATATAGCCTTAGTCACTGTGAAAAATTTAAATGAAAACTTTAAAAAAACTGATAGAAATTAATAGTACAATCATGAGAAAACAATAAATAGAAAGGCAACTTGGGTGAGCAAAAGCTATCTAGCCATCCAAGAATACAACGGGCTCAAAGCTTTGCTGCAAATAGCTCTACTGGGCCCGCAAATCACCACATCCCCTCTGCTCCGTGGACCAGGCTGGGCAGCAGGCAGCGACAAGTTCTGGTGAGCCCGGTCTGGTTGGTGTCCTCTGTGTCCGTGGCATAGCAGAACTCTGTGGTGTGTCAAGATCCAGCAAAGCCGAGTCAGTGCTGGATGTCCAGGTGTGTGTTCATGCTCATAAATGCTTTTATCTTTTTCTGTTTTAAAATCAGCTGTCAAAGCTAGAGAAGCAGCAGCAGAGGAGAGAGAAGACCAGAGCCAAGGGACCCTTGGAATCCAACAAAGAGCGCACTGCTCCCTGGAAGGAAGACCACAGCGCCAGCAGTGGGGTGGAGGGGGACGTCTCTTCTGAGCAGGGGCCATAGTACTGAGGCTGAAGGAGGGAGTCTGGGGAGGGGACTTACATGCTATCCATGGAAACAGGTCTCACTGTCTGGGCTCTGGAATCCATTCCAGGATGGAAAGGTGGCTGGTGGGCAGGATGGCATAGGTCTTGAGATTGCAGGGTGGGCGTACACAGGCTGCAGCGTTGACTCAGGAAATGTCTGTGCCTCCTGCTCTGCTGCTGTGTCAGCCACAGTTGCCGCAGAGTGAGATGTGTGCAGAACCTGAGCTATCTAGCGTCCCGGTGCCGCATCGGGTTGTTGCTGTGGCTCCCTGCAGGCCAGGCCCTCTGCAGCTTGCCTGGCTCGCATGCTGCCTCTTGCTCTCCTATGGGAGACCTGTCCAGGATGTTTTAGTCACTTTTGAGGGATGTTTTAGTTACTTTTCTCTCATTGCTGGAACAGATACTGGGCACCCAGAATTAAGAAAGGAAAGGTTTATTTAGCTCACAGTTACTAGAGGTTTCAGTCCATACTCAGCTGGCTCCAAGACAGATTTTAAAAGAGCTTCGTGATTCCGACTTTTGAAGCCAAAGACAGACCTCATTTTTTTTTTTCTTTCTGGCAGAACCAGGGATTGAACTCAGACCCTTGTGCTTGCCAGGGAAGTGCTTAATTCTACTGAGCCATCTCCTCATGGCCATCATATTTATATCCTCCCATTTCTCAGGCTGATGTCAGATCTAGGCCATCCTATCAAGCATGCTCAATCTTTGGCCAGAAGAATTCAAGATAGCGTTTTCTGAATGGGTCCAGGTACAGGATTTGGAACTGTTTGTTGCACTCTGTACATGTGTTCTGATCTCTGTGGTTGACAGGTCCATGTGTCTCACTGGCGGGTTATGCCCTAATCTACTTCAGAACTGATATACTATAGTCATAGAGTAGAAGGCAGTTAAGGTGTCAATTTCCTGAAATTACATAAATTCAATGTAATCTAAATTTTAAACGGAGTAAGTGTTATGTGTGGAATTCAAATGAACTGATTTAAACATTGGTATGAAAAAGGTAAAGAGTCAAGAATATCCTGAGTAATCTTGAAGAATTTAAGAGTGCACAGTATATGGAGACCTATTACAAGGCTAACGTATTTATGACATTACAGTATTGGCACGAAGATTAAAAAACTAGATGAAGGCTGCGGAGACAGCTTGATGGCATAAGTACCTGCCTGGCAATCACAAGGTTCTGAGTTCGATCCCCAGACCTGCACGAAGTGCCTGCCCCAGAACCTGGCATGGTGACACACACCTGTAATCCCACCACTAGGGAGGCTGAAAGGATCACTATCAGTGCAAAGTGCATAGCAAGACCCTGTACCAAGGAAAGTTTAAAAACAAACAAACTTAAAAAAACAACTAGATGAATGGAGCAGAACAGTGACTCCAGAAACATTCACATGCATATTCAGTCTTGGTTTATGACAAAGGTGAAGCTATAGATCCTCTGCACCTGGAAAAGCAATATCATTTCAATGAGCAGCTGGACCAATTGCTATCCAAATAGGTACATGCTGTTCTGAAATTTCCTTTCTTCCTGTTCATTATATTAGTGTATGTCACCAGTTTTGCCATATATAAACCTAATTCATTTTGATGACATGACAGTTTTTAGTATAAATATATCTTGAGGAATCCACCTATTCTTACCTTGATGGATATTTAGCTTTCTTCCAGCTTTCCCTGCAGACATGTGGAAAATATATCTACATATAGAAGGCCAAGTTCTATGAAAACTGAAAGCTGTTGACATATTTATCTCCTCAAGGTAAGCACACTCTTACCAAGATTGAATAGAAGTGACACACACTCCATATTTGTTTCCCTTGTACTGCCCATGACTCACAAAGGACTTCATGAACAAATTTAATCACATTAACCACCAATGAGTTTGGATGAAAGTAATGCTGCCTCCACGGAGATTAAGGTTAAGGGCTGACAGAGCACACGGGGAGCTGCTGCATGATTTGCTTGCAAAAGTAGTCTCAGTGCAAGTAGTGAAAGCACAGAAATGTCTCTCTAGAAAGGCAAGAGAAGGCTGAGGACCAGAAGGCAGGACAAGAAACCGGACTTGGAAGAGTGGAAAATGCTAACCCAAAGGGCAATATGCTGACTATAAATGTTCTCAAATTTCTATGCTGATTAAATTACGCCCAATTGCCAGAGATTGACTAAATTGTGTCATCAAGGAATTCTGTAGTATTGCATATTGTGTGGTATTTAAATAAGTGGGTCATCTGCTGAAGTATAGAAATCTCATTAAAGCTTTTCACTGGAATGGTATTTTTGTAACTGGATTGGACTTTTATTACACCCATGCAATTCAGCTAGTGCTATCTTCTTGAATAAAATGACCCCCTTTCTCAAGCTAACGAAACCCTCCTCCTTATATTCCAAGGATCCTCTCACGTCTGAGTCTCGGTCTGTGTACTCCTCTTGAAAGGCCACTCTGAACTGAAAAAGCTGTCCTTAAAAACCAAGACTGCATTTTGTCAAGTGCAGTTTTGTAGTATTATTTCATTATTCTATGTCTATATCATGCATGTACTTTTCATTTCCCAAAATTTACTGTTATAGAAAGACTAGATGAAAACCTATTTTGCACTTTTTATTTCGCACCTATTTTTGCTACATGCTAAGGTGTCATATTGAATCTTTACAGCTATTTCCTAGTGAATGTTTTATGTTAATATGTTCATTTATCAGATGAGAAAATAGAACTTTGGTGATATCACATGCCTTCCTTTATCCACAGCTCCTTAACTGGTACAATGGAATTCAAACACATATTTTATCTGAGTCACTCATCAAAATATCTTCCCAAATACTTCTGTGTGTGCATTTTTATGTTACAGAAACTGTACTTAGGCATTGGGAGGCGTAATGCAAGCACCACTAGCACCATTACTGTAGAAGGAAAGATCACAGAGCTCAAGGCTGGAAGCTAAAAGTCTAATCTTACTTGTATGACAGTGAACACTAGTCTATTCTCTGTTTTTAAGCAACGCATGCCAATCTATCCAGCCAGTCAAAGAAACACCTGTATATGTTACAGTCAGTCTTGGGAATCTCTGAGTTCCACATGCCCAGATTCAACCAACTTGGACTGAAGATACTTAGGGAAAAGGAAATTCTGTACATGTTCACACTCTTCTCCCTGACGTTATTCCCTAGACAATGCAGTGTCATAACTATTGGCACAGTATTTACATTTATTAGATATTACAATCCAGAGATTATTTAGAGTATACAGGAGAACTGCACAGGTTATGTGCAAAAACTGCATTCTTTCGTGTAAGGACTTTGAGCATATATGGATTTCAGTATCTGTAAGGGTCCTGGGATTGGTCCCCTACAGATCTCCAGGAAGGACTAAGTCTTAATATGATATGTTTTTTATACGAAGTGCATCACAGCACTCATCCTGGACCTTAGGGTACAAACAATCTGGGCTCCACTTAGGGTTTGCTACTCATGAGCCACACTAATTCCAGAAAGTTCCTTAAGCTCTCAAAGCCATGGAGCTTCATCTATAGCATGTGTTAATAGTCACTGTCTTGTTCTCTCCTTGCTGGGACAAATACGTGACACCTAAAATGAAGGAAGGAAAGGTTTATTTAGCTCACAGTTTAAGGAGGTTTCATTTCATAGTTATCCGGTTCCAAAGCAGAGTGCCGCATGGCACAGAGCTACTGTTCATGGTGGTGGCAAAGAGCAAGAGCAAAAGGGAGGAGTAGTGGAAACAATAGCTGCAGAGAGCAAGTCTGTCTCCCTTGTGTTGCATTGAGGCTCTCAGCCCCAGGCTGGGTGTGGCACTCACACCTATAATCCCAGAAACCCACTCATAATCTCAGCAGCACTCACACCCATAATCCCAGCATTGAATCAGGAATTAATCACAAACTAGACGTCTGCCTCAAAACTTCATGAGGCTTTGGAGCAACAAATGCACGCACACCATAATATCACTGTGTGATGTAAAGAGTTTAGCATTTTACTGGCCCATAGTAAGTGCTTCAGAAAACTATCACTTGTACTCATTCCCCCTGGATTAAAAGAAAACACCCTTTCATGCTACAAGTATGCAATAATTGTACATAAAACAAGCTGATTTAATCGAACAAAATTTTTCCATAATAAAAAATACTATTTTAATAACCTTTAGTACCGATGTCTGATACTTACTAGGTACTTTGAATTTGAAAATAAACAATTCCACTTGAATTTTGTCATCATTTACAAAAGATACAAAATAAATAAACTGGAATTAATAATTGCTTCCCCCATAATAGGCTCACCTAGAAGAATAAATAATTGTGTTGCTTGACTACAGGTGTAATATAATTCCACAACTTTCTAGTAAAAAAATATTTTGGAAGTTTAAGAGTAAAAATAAAGTCACCTTTTCCTGGAAAATAAGTTTATCTTATAAAGTTATCACTGTGATTTTTTTGTTTTTTCATAAAATTTAGAAAAATTATGATCTTGTTGAGAGAGAAGAGATATTTGGATCCAAGAGATATCTGGAACCAAATCATAAGGATACACATGTAAAAACTCCTGAGATAATAAAAATATACAATTCTCTTTTTCTACTTTTCTATGCATTTAAACAGTGAGAGTTAAAGCAAGTCATAGCTACAACTGATAGAACTCATTCAGTTGAAAATGGTGAACATAGGGCTGGGGAGATAGAGTGGTGGTTTAAGTACCTGCCTGACAAGCACAAGGACTTGAGTTCAATCTCTTGCACCTGCCTGGAAAGCACAAGTACGTGAGTTCGATCCCTGGTACCACATATTGTGCTGGCCATGCCAGCCACTGAAACCAGGCATGGTGGTGCATAACTATAACCCGAGCATTGAGGAAGCAGAAACAAGAGGATCACTAAGAGTCTGAGCTGTGTGAGATTCCGTGCTAAATAAATAAGAAAATGGTGAACATGGATTTTATTCCTCTTGCAGAGAACATTTTTTGGTGAAAATTCATTTTAAATGTTCATAGAAACACACTACTTTTAGATATGATTGTGTAAGACTGCTATATGCAATTACAATCAAAATTGGCAGTGCCTTTATATAAAATATTATACACTATAGGTCTCTTCATAGGGAGGAAATACATCAGTGGTTTAATAGTGATCGTTTACCGGGACACGTTTGCAATATGTACTGAAGGCATACAATGTTAGCATCGGTACACACACATAGTGCATTTTCCTTCTTATCCCTCCCTCTCCCTCCTCCTTCCCTTCGCCCACCCTTTCCCACCAAACAAAGAAAAAATACCTAAAGCATGCATATTTATCTGAGTTAAGCCTCAACCCAAAATTTGTTTGCAAGAACCTCATTTGAATGCTGGCTTTTCAAGTCAAGCACAGCTATTTCAGGAGGGAAAAAAAAAAAAAACAGCAGGAGTTAAATTTGATGTTCATTAACATGAAGGGAAATTTCTTGCCCCATTTAACTAATATCTTAGTTGGTACAGTGTGACAAATTTTAGTTGTTAAAATCTATTATACCTGCTTTAAATTGCATCTCCCTGTAGCCAGAGGCTCAATAGTTGGTTAAATTCAATTTGAGTTGCCAGAGGCTGTTAATGAGTAAGATTTCTATTTATTCCCTTAATTGTCCTTTATCTAAATTATCATTGATGATGAAACCTTATGTTTGCTGCATTTCCACATAATCAGAAGGTCTAAATAATTTTTCCCCTTTAGTATAATGATATGGAACTAAAGGCCCATTAAAATCTTTAAAGATAAGATTTTTTCTTTGTATGCAGCACATTTAATTTCAAAATAAATAATTCCACTCCAACTTTGGCATCGTTAATAAAATATGAAAAAATAAATAAACTGGAATTAATAATTGCTACATCCAGAATAGGCTCTTCATAAAAGAAGTAACTGTTGATTGACTATCAGTTATGTCCAACATTACAATCCCCTCTAAAACTTACAATTCACACACAGCTTTATGCATAAAGTGTTGTCTGTGTGATAGAAATGTCATTCTTAAATCAGTCGCTGAGTTTATGTCAAAATAGAGTAAAATACAAACAATGAATTACAAAGGAAAATACTCTTATGCCAGCAGCGTTCCAGCAGAGGTCTCTAGAGAGCAAGCGAAGTTACAGAAATAAGGGGTATATGTTCAGTAATTTAAATAGAAATTTTAACTCTTCAGCTTTATGTGAGCTCTTTCTTTTCACCCACGCCCCTTTCTCTTTTGATGTCTGTGCTCCTTCATCAGATAAAAGGCTGTCTAAAAACCTGATCAGAAGTAGATGTAAGAGAACAGGTTAATCCCAAGTGCACCGGTGTAATGTGTCACAAAACAGACAATGTAATTATCTCAGCAGCCTGTTTAACCAGCTAACTCGGCAGCTTTGCATACCAATGGTGAGCTCATCTGTTCACCCCACGGCCAGCCAAGGCTCTTCGCTGAGGTCACTACAATTTTACAAAAGCTCGTAAAAACCTGAGGATTGAGTATTTCATTGAATGAGACTGAACAGGTTATTTTTGCCATCTTTTATTTATAGGGAAGCAACAGACTAATAAAGAGAAGAAAATGCAGATTATTGGACAATACTCAAAAGTGAAGTCAATGATGTAAAGATTCGTATGCGTTCAGTAGAGTTGAACTAACTCTCTCTTTGCTTGGAATCTCTGGAAAATTGCTAAGTGACTTAACAGAAATACAGTGCTGATGGTGAAAGTTTCTAAGCTTGGTTTGCTTTGCTTAGAAGTACATTTCCTTGCCATTTAACTCATTGTGCATTTTGTTAACCACAGCACCACTTGGGGAATTAGTGCGGGCTTTGGCGTCACACTGACCTGCACTTGAATTCTGGTTCCTACTGTTCCATCCACTGGCTTTGGCTCAGTTAGTCTCATAGATTCTTGATCTTTAAGATGTACATTACTGAAGGTCTTACATCATATGAGGGAGATGATGCTTGGCACAAAAAGGTAACCAAATAAGTAATAATTACTTCATAAAATGAGCTATACACACATAAATCACATGTGTATATACATATATGTGAGTTTGTGTGTGTGTGTATTCCTGATCAAAACATTTATGTGGTGTCACAAATCATTTCCTAAACAAATTAGCAAGGAAAATCACTGCTCTCTGAGTCCAACAACAACATCACCTAACGAGATAGTCCTCAACTAGCTGGAACCTCTCCTGTTTGATAATATTTCATTTGCTGAATGAAACTCACATAATGGAGCTGTGGAAGAAAACCATTACACAATATGCAAATAAAAAATAATGACAGCATTTTAATATTTTGTGGCTCAATCCTTTTGCCAATTAAAATTTTACATCAAAGGGCAGTGAGTTCTGTTGTCTGCGAGTGGAGCTGAAGATTGTCCTACGATGCCACGTGCCTCATCATTTTACATAGTAAAATGTCAACAATGGCAGAGACTCAAAGGTTTAGACAGTGATAAAACAACCGTGATGGTGAGACAGAGATAAAGAAGGGTTCTGATTTCTAGTAAATCAGTGGAAAGTATTATTTCACTGCTCTGAGTTTCATGTACAATAGTCCAGGAAATGGTGCAGAGAAACCCCACAGCCAGGGAGGTGGCTTGGACATCGACGGATGAGAAAGCTGGCCATCCTCTCCTGGACTACCAGTATGGAGTGCTCAGGTCTTCGGTACCAAGATCAAACCACATAAATACACAAAAACCTTCTTCCAGCTTCCATTTTACTCCAGAGATTGTCATCAAAATGAAACTTGGATTAGGCCTTTCCTTTAGTTCTTTTTGTGACCCTGAGATTAAGCAATCTACCACTAATTTACTTTATATCACTGTTCTGTACTGGCCTGATTCCTCACTTGCTTGCTTTTCTTTGTCTTCCTTCCTTCCTTCCTTCCTCCCTTCCTTCTTTCCTTCCTTCTTTTCTTTTTCCTTTTCCCCTCCTCCCTCCCTTCTTTGCTTCCAACAACTTGGAGCATTTCTACCTACATTAACTGTTGGGAAGTCTTCTCAGATTTTGTTAGATTTGCGCTTCAAATTCTGCAGGTAGTACTGGGGATTACTATATCCCCAGCCCTTATTCTAATACTTCCATAGGCTGGTTCCTCACTGCACACCTTTTGGAGCCCTGCTTAAATGTTATCTCTTTCTAAAGTCCTTGTGGCTGAGTGTGGTGGTGTATGCCTATAATACCAGTGCTTAGAAGGCCAAACCAGGAGGATGGATTGCTGTGATTTGATGCCAGCTTGGACTACAAAATGAGGTCAAACCAGCCTGAACAGCATTGTGAAACTCTGTCAGAATAAGATAACAAACAAGCAAAAGACTGTGGCCCATATTTTCTAAAGTAGCAACTCAGTGACATTGTCTTTTAATGCTGTTTTTGTTTTTTCATAGCACTTAACCTGAACCTCAGTTTACATTTCCTATTTGTTTGTGTTTTTTGATTGCCTCTTACCTACTGGAGCAGTATCTCAGTGAATCCAGAAATTTCATTAATGTACTGTCACCTCAGGACATAAGAAACCAGGCACATGGCAGTTGCTTGGTGCACATACTGCTGAATGAATGAATGAATGAATGAATGAATGAATGAATGAATGAATGAATGGTAGGAAAGATTACAGCCCAGCTTCTATCTAGATATCCCCCCAAAGCCACATGTGCTCAAAGGTGGGGCTTTACAGGTGGCTGGACTTAGGCTGTGAGACTATGGACAATGGGTGTGTGATAGCTAAATTAGTCTACACATTGATTTATATTTTGGCAGAAGATCTGTGTTTTGCTCATGTTGAGAGACACTGCAAGAGACTCTGATTAAATGCAGTGGAAATAATATCAAATCAGTCTAATATTGAGGTGGGAGCATGGCTAACGCGGAGGGTTTTAACCAGGTTTATGTTGAGAATCACAAGAAGTCCCAGTGGAAATGATTTTTTAAAATGTTTTGAATTTGTCTAGAAGGAAAGCTCGGGTAAAGCTGCAGTCTGCGAAGATGGACCAGAGCACTTGGTGAATTGAAAAAGCCTGGTACTTTTGAGCCAGACAAGAGAAAAGATGTTGAAGGCATCACAAAAAATAGACGAATTCTACCCGTTTTTCAGTATCAGGAATCGAACTCACGATCTCATCCTTGCTAGACGGGTGCTGTGACACAGCATTTTTCTCTTCAGTGAGGACTCCACCCATTATATCCCCAAAATTGCAAAGATGAAAGGCCTGCTTTGAGAAGAGCAACACCTTAGTCCAGAATGGCAGCAGCCTAGGCAACTTGCTCCTCAGAATTGGGTTTAGCTTACCCACCAATCCGGGCTCTACAGTCAAGAAAGGAGAAATCCTGGCTACTGCTACAACTGGCAACAGACCCTAGCAACCAAATCCTGCTATTTTTAGGTACATGCAAAATGGTCAGGAAGGTTTTGACCCAGATTGTAGAAGGCCTGGGAGGCTAGGCCATGTCTCTGAGATGGCAAAATAGAAAGCTGTGAGTGTGAAGCCGAAGGTCCAGTGGAGCCCCTGGAATTGGAAAAGCTGGACATGTGCACTGTGAGGAAAGCCACGAAGAAGGAGACAATTCAGCCCATGAGAGAAGCCATGAGGATTATAGGCAACAATAGCACCATAGAGAGGATGTACACACCCTTTGAGTTCATGTTTTACCACAAATTGCCTTAGGTGATGGACTTGAAACTATTATAGGGTATAATGTTTACCCTGCTGGATTTTGGTCTTACTTTGGTTCCAATCCTTTCTATCTCCCTATTTATACCTTTTGGAATAGTAATGCTTATCTTGTGCCATTGTACATCAGAAATACTTAATTTTCTTTTCATTTGTACAGGGGCTCATAGCTAAGAATCTGTCATAAAGGTCTGAGGAGACTTTGGACTTGGACTTTTCAGCAGTGCTGAAACAATTAGGACTTGGAAAACTCTTACAGTTGGCCTGAATGTCTTTTGCATACAGGGATGCACATAAGTATTTTGGGGGCCAGGGAGAAATTTCTGGGTTTGTATCTAGACTTACCCTGAAAGCTTCGTGTGCTCATAGGTGAGGCTTTCGGGGAGCTGGCTGGATCTAGGATACACAGATATGGTTTAAGAGTACATGACAACTAAATTAGTCCACTGGTTAGTTTAGCATAGTTCTGGGTGTGAATAATGAGAAGCTCCACCCTGGATGTGGCTGGCACCATTCAATAAATTTGCAGCCTGGATAGATTAAAAGTCCAGAGGCTCCTACTTTGCTGCTTCTTGCCTGTCTTGCCAGCGCCTGTTTCTCCTCTGCAAAGCCCCTCCATCATGCCATCCTGTCTTGGATCCAACTGACTATGGCCTGAACTTTTGACGACTTGGAGCTACATAAAACTTTTTTCATTTAATTTAATGTATGAGGTCCCAGCATCAAAAAAAAAAAAGTAAAACAGATCAAAAGCCAGAATACTGTATTTTTTGTTTTTTTCTACTTCTATATAATGTAGTAATTGTGAATCTCTGTCTGTCACCTCCTGAAGTATAGTAGGATCTAGACCTTATTTATCTTTGACTATAATGGCTAGCATTGTATTGCCATTGAGAAAGCAACAAAGGAAGAGTTTTTAAAAATGAAAATACGAACTACAAAGCTATGGAATTTTTAAAAATTTATAATCATTTACATACATTTTCCAAAAGTAATTACCTGGGTCGGGTCAAGATAATACTTCTGCGATACAATAAGAGGTCAAGTAATAATCTTTGTCTCAGCCAATAATGAAAAATACTAGACACTAGTTTTTATCTTGTGAAATTTTCAATTATAACTTGCTAGGATCTATTATTATTCCTAGCTAATAGGTGGGGAAACTAAAGAAAATAATTATTAAAAGTCTTGCCCAGAACCATAAAACAAGTAAGTGCCAGCATTTGCATCTGAGTCACATTATCAAATCTATTCAGCAATAACTTTGGTATATTTCAAATATCTTGTTCTTTATCTTTTATAATTCCCACTACTTCCTTCTGGTTTAACAATCAAGTTTCAAAATTCATTTAGAGTCTTCACTATTAAAGTATTTTAAGAATAAATGGATATTCTCTCCCCCAGTAAACTGGATAAGTTAATGTTGACCTTGCAGTGGTAGAATTTAAATTTCATAAGAATTTCCTGGGTGGGCCTGGCATATATCCCGGTGGCACAAGTTCCTGCCTAGCAATTTCAAGGTCCTGAGTTTAATTCCTGGTACCAGGGGGAAAAAAGCAAAAAGAAATTTCCTGAATTTATTTAACAAAAAAAGTTCCCAAAATGTGCATTATGAGACAGTTCCATGATTTATGAATTTCTTTCCTGCATAGAACAAGTGACATTTAACTGTAGTCTAATTCATTCCAACTTATGTGTATTTTGTAAGTCTGTACCATCTTTCTAAATCTATAAACAGTTAACACTGAGTAGATGTATTTGAGTTTAAAGGAAAATTAAACTGTGAACTATCCCTTATATGAGATCTTGTGAACATATTTTTTCATATGGTATCAGGTCAAACACCTTAACTGGTTGTTTAGACTAATTACCCAATAATGTTCAGTTCCTGTATAATTTACGCTTACACTATGCTTTCAGGCAATATTAATTTTCAAGGGTTACAAAGGGTCATTGGTTTACTACTACATATGTGATACTGCATTTGCAAAGATAAAGTGTTTTATAGTTAGTGATCCTGTGTGTCCAATTAGTAATCACTTTCCCAGAACTTCTATTTTTAGGTTTTCTTAATTTTCAAGTTCTACTCATTGAATATCACTCTAAGGTTTCTTTCCTTTATGCACGTTTATTTATTCATTAACAAGTAGTAAGTTAATTTATTTTATTCAAGCTTTGTATTTCCTCTAGGAATATAATGGGTAGGGGAAGGATGATACAGATACAAAAAAGGAGCAAGATTCAGACATTTTTGAAGGTCATGATCATAAAATTGAGTGAATACTCACAATATATTTGCATGTGATGCACACAAGGCTATGTCCTCAGGTTGAAGGAAGTGATGCACTGTTTTGAAGGTTATGTCAACCCTCTCCATTAATAGGAGAGTCATTTAAAAGTATATTCAATGTACCTGCATTAGTCACTCTAGGACTTAGGCTCCTAAAATGTAAATATGTAAGTTACTCAACATTTTTGATAAATTACTAAGGAAAAATGGGATTTATTTCTGTGGAAGCTTTGAGAAAAAAAATTTCATACTTTAATCATAATTTAGGTGTGTTTGTGCTAAGGAGGAGATGGATAGGTTAGTGTCATAACCAAAACCCATGGCATTCCAGTCAGAGGAAACCATGTGAAATGAAGCAGGCAAGGGAGAGCTCCACAACAGTTCAACACATCTGGTTAAGTCACAATGATAATGAAGAACAGTATGGGGCAATACTGAAAATGCAACAAAAACGGAGTACTCAGGGTTGCTCCAGGCAGCTCCAATTTTACTGTACTTTCCAATTAAAAAATCTTTTACAAAAAACTTTATTGATGTATAACTGGTTACCATTCCATCCTTATTGGTAACTTGACTGGCTCCAAGAACTCCTGGAGACATGGTTAGACTCACAGGTGCTCACCACTGAATGTACTGTGAAAAGGGGACAGGATACCTTTGGAGGTGAAGTGTTTGCTGATGATCTTCCCTTGTACTTTGCTTTCCAGTTTCCAGAACATAAAAGTTATGCTTCAACTGTGATGTTGGAGCCAGACAACCATGAGGCTGAATCCTCTGAACTGTGAGGGAAACAGTCCTGTCCTCCTTCAAGTTGTGGGTGACAGGTTTTTTTTTTTTTCCGGTCAAGAGAAAGCTCAACAATACAACTGTACAAAAATTGCCATGTAAAGCATCATTTTAGGTTCCCACCAAAATGATGCACACCATCTCCCTGCTCTCCTGTTCAAATAGCTTCACATTCCCTTCTGTCTATTTGATAATCAGCCTTCCTAACAACTGGGAGGTAATATTTCACAAAGGGTTTGATTTGCAGTTCCCAGATGAGTGTTGTTGAGCCTTTAAGCAAATGACTATTTGTCAGATGTGTGTCTTCTGTCTTAGTTATTTTTCTCTAGTTGCTAAGACAAAATATCTGACACCCAAAATTAAAGAGGGAAAGCTTCATTTAGCTCACAGTCAATGCAGGTTAAAGCAAGGGAGAAAAAGAGTGGGGAGAACAAGCCTCTTTTCTCCCCTTATATTGCATGCAGGCTACGTGCCCTTGGGTGGGAGTAGCATGCACACCATCTCCCTGCTCTCCTGTTGCACAGGCTCAGGATGTCTACAAGGTGAGGGACTCTGGCTGCCTGCTGAGTCACTTAAACTAATTTTCTCAAACTGACATCCTGAACAACACCCTAGAGTAGTAAGGGCAGGTCCTGTATTCCCTAGGATATAGAACTGCTGAGTTACTCAGTGATGCTTCTGAGCTTTGTACAAAGTACCAATCATTACACCTTCCTTGAGAGATGTCTTTGCAAGTTTTTGTGCTCTTTTAAACCAAGTTCTTCTGCCTGCTGCTAAGGACATCTGATGTGAACTTTCAAAAAAGACCACAGTTCAAAAGGAGGCATATTTTCAACTAGCACCATAACTAGGTGGATTGCTGATACAGTAGAGAATACTGAGGCACAATTGTTGGAAAGGATGTAGGAGTCACTGTGAAACAAAACCCAGGTACTGAGTCTACCGCCGTAAGACAGCAGTGTTTGTTTTAATGTGCTATACTCTTTGGGAGGATGCATAGCGGCATATGTTATGTGCACTTTTTTGCCAACCAATACTACAACTGCTGAACTAATCAAATCCTTAAATGATTGCATACAAAGAAAGCTAATTTGCATATTCTGTGTGGGATATGAAAGGGCATAGCAGCTTCCATGACGGGGTGGTTTTCAGGATTCATTATTAAGGTCAAAAAGGTTGCATGTGAATGAAAGTCTACATGCCCTGTTTCATCTACAGAGAAATGCCAGGTAGGTAAAAAAATGTCCTCTGTACTAAAAACATTTTGCAAAATGTGTGAAAATTATCAACCACACAAAAGTCCACACCTCAGCTATGTCTGTTTGCACAGCACAGTGTGAAGATGGACACAGAGCAGTCTTCTGTTACATACAGAAGTGAGAGAGCATGAACGGAAATCACACAGCAGAGACTTTGAGCTAGAGGAGACACGCCAAAGATTCTTTTTAAAAAAACTCACCACTGACAACACAGAATTTCGTTCAATATATTCAGTATGCTCAATGAACTAAATCTTTCACTACAAGGAAAAACAACGGTGATGTTCAAGTTGGTAAATAAAGTGGCTGCATTCAAAGTTAAACTAGAATTATGGGGGAATTGGGTGGGCATTGGAATTTTTAATATGTTTCAGATATCAGCAGTGATTTTGAAAGAGAATGACTCACGGCCTTCTTTCTCCCAGCTGGTGCATGATCACCTATCTCAGCTTTAAAAATAAAGTAAGCATTACTTCTTAACCATGAAAGGCTCTTAAAGCAGGAAAGAACTTATAAAAGACTTAAGTGAATCAACATTGTGCTAGAAGAGCTTCACCTTTTTGACATAGCAAATGGCAGCTACCTCAAAAGCATTTTTGAGACAACTTCAAATCTCCACACACTCTGGATTAAAGTCAAGACAGAATATCCGGAGATTGCCACAACAGAGCTGGAAAGCCTATTTGCACTTCCAATAACTTATTGTTGTGAATTGGATTTCTGCAAGAACGGCAGCCACAACAGGATTGGGGGTACACTGGACATAAACAGCTCACTTCAGATGTCACCATCTCCCATCAGCCTGTCACAAGACTACGTTCAAGAAAAGCAGCTCAGGATTCCCACTAACTTGACATTATGGTGAATTGTATAATTAATTATATATTGTAGCATAATAAAAATGGGAATACAGTGCACCAAAAGTTTAATGTGTTTGCATCATTCTGGAACAATCTCTCCTCCTCCATCTGGACAAAATGTGTGTTCCACAAATCTAGCACCAAAAAGATGGGGGGGCCCTGTCTTTCTCGATACATGGTTTACAAATATTTTCCCCCATCTATAGGTCATGTTGTAATTCTACTGATTGTTTTCTTCAAAGTGTTGAAGCCATTAGTTTGACATAGTTCCAGATATTTATTTTTGATTTTGTTGTTTATGCTTCTGGTGTTATATATAATAAATCACAATCAACACCAATAAAAAGAGGTTTTCCCCTATATTTTGAGTCTTGTGGCTGCAAGTCATCTAGATTATATACTATGACCTAGTGAGATTTATCTTTGAACCACAAGGATTGCTTGATATATGCAAGTTAATTAATGTGATATTCTACATTTAAAGAATGAAGGGTAAAATTCACACGATCATCTCAATAGATGCAGGAAAAAAAATTCAACACTTTTTCATAACAAAACTCTAAACAAATTAGGTAAAAAATTTCTTTGACATAATAATAGATATAAACTACAAGTCCAAAACTAACCCCATATAATGGTGAAAAACAAAATTTCTTTCCCTAACACAAGGTACAAGAAAAGGACGTGTAGTCTCAGCACAGTAATCAGTGTAATACAGGAAGTCCTAGGTGAAGAAATTAGGCAAGAAAAATAGACATGCAAAAATCAGAGAAAGAAATAAAGTTACCTGTTTAGAGATGATATGATTTTATACATAAGAACCATAAGGACCCTAGTAAAACCCTATTAAAGCTAACAAATTATTATGCTAACACACACTCATATAGTTACATTCTTATATACTAATGACAAACTATTCAAAAAGGAAATAAGGAAACAATCCCATTTACATTAACATAAAAAAATTCAGAAATTAAAGAGAAGAAAGAGTTAAACACTGAAATCATAAAATATTAATCAAAGAAACAAAAAAGACAAATAAGTAAAAAGACATCCTATTTTCACACATTAGAAGATTTAGTATTGTTAAAATGTCTACACCACCCAAAGTAATCCACAGATTCAATATAAAACCCTTCAAACTGTGGGGGACCCATGTTTACAAAAATAGGAAAAAAATTTTTTACTTCAAAACAGAATCAGAAAAGATCCAAAATAGTCAAACCAATCTTGAAAAAAAGAAAGCTGGCAAGATCACACTTCCTGATAACAAATAAATAATGTTGGAAAAACTGGGTATTCACAAAAAATGAAGTTGAGGGCCAGCCAGATAGCTCAGCAGACTAAAGAGCCTGCTTAGGCAGAAGGCAGTGGCCAGGGTTCTATCTCTAGTGTGCCATATTAGCCCCACCTCCTGGGGGCCCTGAGAGGGCGATTGAGAGTAGGCATGTGGTGTGGGCCTATAATCCTAGCACCTGGGAGGCTGAACACAGGAGGATCACTACGAGTCTGATCTATGTAGTGAGAACCTGGGGATCCTCTAGGCCCTATACTAAATACAAAAGAAAAAAAAAAATGAAGTTGGACTTTCATCCTATACATTCAGAACAGAGAATGTGATGCATATAACAGTTTAGAAAATTATTAAAATTTTGATAATTCGTATGTAAGAGAATAGCCATGATCAGAAATGAAAAAAATATCTGTCAATAAGATGGGGAATGAGTTAGGGGAAGGAGGGACACAGAGAGAGAGGGAGAGAAAGAGACACACTAAAAAAGGGAATGGATGGTTAAACCCACAGAAGGCTTGTCCTAGAGGAGTGCAAATAAGAACATAAGTAAGGGGGCTGTGGAGACAGCTCAGCTGTCTAAGCACCTGCCTTGGAAAGCCCAAGGGCTAGGTTAGAACCCTGTCATCACGTGCTGTGCCAGCCCACCTCTGAGCTGTACAGTGAAACCCTGTAACAGATAAATTTAAATTTAAGAACATAAGTAAGGTGAGAAAAGACTCCACAGAATGTGAATCATCAGCACTGGGAAACATATCTGCACTGAAAGAAATTTTATAAAACAAGGCAAAAATATGCCTAAGGATTTCATCTTAGGCTTGGAAGATAGCTCAGCGGTCTAAGCGCAAGGACATGGGTTCAATCCCTGGTATGTCAGCCCGTTCTGAGCCACCCAGTGAACCTGGGCATGGGGCACACACCTATGATCTTAGCGCTGGAGAGGCTGAGACAGAAGGATCACTGTAATCTGATCTGTGTGTAGGGAGACCCTGTACCAAATAAATAAATACAAACTAAAAAAAAATTCATCTCAAAGGTTTGTAAAATGTCTTCACCTAAGACAATCTCTAGACTTGCTTTGCTAAGATGTCAATATTTATTACTACTAAAATGTTATATAGCAATTATAGCCTAAATATACTTATGTAGAATTATAATGGTAAACTAACATTTTACAGCCATGTATCAGATAATATGTGAAAATATACCATATAAAATGTCAGATTTTACATATCACATACATTAGATATTTAATGTGTATAAGTCTAGGAGTAGATACAGTCACTATCTTCCCTATATAAGTAACAAAGTTGGGAATTAAAAAACTTAAACCAGAAGTTGAACTCAGTTCTGTCAGAGCCTACAGCATCAGCAAAGGACAAGGAATAATAATCACTTCATCCTGAAGACAACTGAACATGCAGAATTGGCTTTGTTTACTTATCAAAATGAAATCTTCAAGTATTTAATTGTAATACGACAAATGCCCACTGAGTACATATTATGTGCCCACCTCTTGGGTAGGTATTTAGATACTGGATTCTTGAGTACTGGAGTTTTATGTGATGAAGATAAAGAAAAAATGTAAAAATAAAGGAATTTTTTTTTCATTCCTATGAATAGTGAGTTAGACTCTAGCTGAGCAGAAGAAGAGTGGTGGGAAAACTTTCCCTCCTCTTGAAGTGACACAGAGGGCTCACTATGGAAGAAAGAGGACCTCTGTAGACTGGAAGAGAGAAGAAAACAAGAACTAGAACAGAGTTGGCATGTACCCGAGGTGTTGCAGAAAAAAAGAAAAACAGGATTAAGCCATTTATGGTGCTGGAACAGAAGAGGATATATTTTTAAAAATATTAAAGAAAGTTTTTCTCTGTGAGATGTATAACCCCAGATTTCAGAAATAGAGAAGCTCCACATCACATTTCAAGAGTTTTGGGAATTTGAATTTTCATTAACAATGCATATATCATTATGTTAATTAGGATACAGTTAGACAAATCACCTTCAACTTTTATGCATATGCTGAAGTATGTATCATGACTGTTCTGAGACGGGCTATCTTTCTACGAATCACTGAACTACAAACTGAAAGAAAAATTATTTCTTTGCATATTAGATGAGATTTAAGGACAGTATAATTCTGTCACTCAAGTCCTATGATTATATTTTACAAAAGAGAAACAATGCAGGGAATGTAGAAGCAACAGGAGAGTAGTCGAACTGAACCTGTATGTGGTACACACAGCAATTAGAATATCTAACAGAATTGAGCTTAAAATGTTCAAATAATCTATTGAAAAATGTAAAAGTGATCAAGAATAACAGCCCTCAAAAAGTTTCCTCCTCATAGGTAGTGACCAACCAGGTTCCTACCTCACAGTGCCTTAGCGAGCCCAAACTGTAGTCCTAGGCTTGTCTGTATATAGGGGGCATCTAAAAAACGAAACCATATTTCATTACAACAAAATCAAGATTGTGTCTGGTCCTCCTCTGCCTTCCTATTTTAGGAACCAGGATTTAAAAAACAATATTGTATTTTTCTGAAAGCCAGCTTTCTTCCCTAGGCTTATGTTTTCCTCTAATTACAACTAGAAGTGGATTCAAATTCCTTACCAGGAACCTATATGCTGACAAAGATTTAAGAAATCATAATTTCTAAAACATAATCTATCCCATTTGTCATTCTGATATATATTAACCTTCAAGCATCAGACTTGTTTTAGATTTGTGTTCTAGATTAATTCCTTCTGATATTACTCTCATTTTTGGATATTGTCTTCATTATTGGTCTGAGATATACTTTATTCTGTTCATCCATGCCATGCTTTTAGACTACAGATTAAATCTTGCCTTACTCAAATCTCTAAGCTCTCATTCTCCAAGCTACACTTGTTTTCAACTTTCCTGGAACATCACTGCCGAGTGGACCAGAGAAGTGAGAAAGCTGAGAGTAGAAGACAAAGGCCAGTCGAGCAAGATGTGAGGTCAAGTGTAAAATAAAAGATCATATCCTGAGAGGTCCATAATCAGGGGCTCTGGGTATAATTAATGCCTTGAGGAAAAGCCTGGAAGGGATTCACCTGATACAGAATGTTAGCCAGCAGGCAGAAGTCAACTATAAACCTACATGGAGAAAAAAGAAACAACAGTCAGAAATTATGTTATGACAGATAGGCAGGGACACTGGGTAGACTATGCATCAAATAAGCAAAACAGAAATTGGTGTAGTATAATCAAAGCATCCAAAACAAGCATAACCTGAACGTATGAATAGTTGAGATGAGAAATTAGAAGTCACACACCTGAAAGTTCTGAAATGATAGTTTTTGAGATTAAAAAAAAAAACTACATCAGGCTATAGAAGAAATCAGATCACTAATAATCTCTCAGGTAAAAAACACAATGTCAACAATTATGAATCATTTCAACGGCAGCTCAGAGTCTACAACACCCTCTTTTTTCCTTCCTGGGTGACGAGATCCGGTAGCAGAAATCCAAAATGTCGATTCTCAAGATGCACGCCTGAGAGATCTTTGACTCTCTTGGGAACCGCACTGTGGAAGTTGACCTCTACACCTCCAAAGGTCTCTTTCTAGCTGCTGTGCCCAGCGGGGCCTCCACTGGCATCCATGAGGCCCTAGAGCTGCATGACAATGATAAGACTCGCTACATGGACAAGCATGTGTCAAAGGCTGTTGAGCACATCAATAAAACTATTGCACCTGCCCTGGTTAGCAAGAAACTGAATGTTGTGGAGCAGGAGAAGATTGATAAGCTGATGATCGAGATGGACGGGCCTGAAAATAAATCCAAGTTTGGGGCGAATGCCATCCTGGGAGTGTCTCTCGCAGTGTGCAAGGCCAGCACCGTGGAGAAGGGGTTGCCCCTGTACCGCCACATCACTGACCTGGCAGGCAACCCTGAGGTCATCTTGCCTGTCCCTGCCTTCAATGTGATCAACGATGGCTCTCACGCTGGCAATAAGATGGCCATGCAGGAGTTCATGATCTTGCCTGTGGGTGAAGCCAGTTTTAGGGAGGCCATGCGCATTGGGGCCGAGGTCTACCACAACCTGAAGAACATCATCAAGGAAAAGTATAGCAAGGATGCCACCAACGTGGGCGATGAGGGTGGCTTTGCACCCAATATCCTGGAGAATAAGGAAGCCCTGGAGTTGCTGAAGACTGCCACTGGGAAGGCCGGCTACTAGGACAAGGTGGTCATCGGCATGGACATGGCTGCGTCTGAGTTCCTCAGATCTGGAAAGTATGACCTGGACTTCAAGTCTCCTGACGACCCCAGTAGGTACATCTCACCTGATCAGCTGGGCGACCTCTACAAGTCATTCATCAAGGACTACCCAGTGGTTTCCATCGAGGATCCCTTTGACCAGGATGACTGGGGTGCCTGGCAGAAGTTACAGCCAGCGCTGGCATCCAGGTGGTGGGTGACGACCTCACAGTGACCAACCCCAAGTGCATCACCAAAGCCGTGAATGAGAAGGCCTGCAACTTCCTGCTGCTCAAAGTCAACCAGACCGGCTCAGTGACCGAGTCCCTGCAGGAGTGCAAGCTGGCACAGCCCAATGGCTGGGGCGTCATGGTGTCCCACCGGACCGGGGAGACAGAAGACACCTTCATTGCTGACCTGGTGGTGGGACTCAGCACAGGGCTGATCAAGACTGGTGCGCCCTGCCAATTCAAGCGCCTGGCCAAGTACAACCAGATCCTCAGAATCGAGGAGGAGCTGAGTAGCAAGGCCAAGTTCGCTGGCCGGAACTTCAGAAACCCCATGAGCAAATAGGCAATGGCAGGCCAGCGCCAAGGCCTCAGGCCAGGTAGTTAGGTCCCCTCCTGCCACCGCGTCTGTAGATGCCATCAGTGCCACCCGGAGCTCGTGACCCCAGCTGTGATCACCATGCTGGTCACTTTGTGTCCCTCCACCTCTGGAGCCATGTGTGTGCCCCAGGCCAGGTTCCCAGTGGTTCTTTTGTGAAATAAACTCCACTGCTCAGGAAAAAACAAAAAAAACAATTATGAATGAATTGCTAAACATATCAGAAAAGACATATTTGAAAAAGACGACAATAGAAAGATGATGGAAACACAACAAAAAATACAGGAAATTAGAATACACGAAATAGATTCAAACAGACATCTGGGAACTTAAGAATTCCATTCAAAGCTGGCAAAAGAAGTTGAATATAACTGCAGACAGACTTTCAGACTTCAAAGACAGCACTGCAGCTAGTGATCTTGAAAGGGAAACAATGGGAAAACATAACGAAGATAACCAAACACATATGTTATAACCACCAAGGTAAATGGGCTCAATTTGCTAATCAAAAGAAGCAGACTCATGTTTCTGCCTGGCAAGCACAAGGGCATGGGTTTGATCCCTGGTACTGCATGCCATGCTGGCCCTGGAACCCCGGGCATGCTGTGCCAGCAATCAAAACTAGGTGTGGTAGCACACTTCTGTAATCCCAACACTAGAGAGGCTGTGACAGGAGAATCCCTAGGAGTCCAAATTTCATAGTGAGACCCTGTACCAAATAAATAAATGAATAAATAAAATTTAGATAATAAAGAAATAAAAGACAGAAGAATAAGAGGAGGAGGAAGAAAGAGAGGAAGAGGGAGGGAGAAAGGGAAGGGGAGGGGAGGAAATAGAGGAGGAGAAGAAGGAGAAAAAGAAGAAGCTGCTACCTGGCAGAGTGAATCAGAAAACAAACTCCAACAATATACTGTATACAAGAAACACATTTAACACATTTGAAAATCAAAGGATAGGAGGAAATACTCCATGTGACAGGAACCCAGAAAAAGTAGGGATACTGTTCTGGTTGGGAACAATGAAAAATTCAAACCAAGAATGATTAACAGAGATAAAGGACATCACTACATACTTGTCAGGAAGAAAACTGGAAGGAAAAGATAACAATCATAAATATACATGGACTCAATGTAAAATTTGCCCAACTATATAAGGCAAATTTTAATAGACATAAAATAATCAAATGAGCAATAGCACAATTATAATGGGGGACTTTAACACTCACTGCCACAAAGATAGATCAACTAGGTAAAAAAAAAAAAAAGGCAGCAAAATCATAACAGAACTAAACCAAACTTGTAAAGAAATAGATTTAGTAGACTTTTACAGACTCTTCCACCCCAAAGCATCAGAATATACATTCCTTTTAACTGCTCATAGGACTTTCTGCAAAGCAGATTATGTACTAGCATGTAGAACATGTTTAAGTAAATGGAAAGGATTTGAGATTATCCTGTGCATATTATCTGATCATAGTTTAATGAAACTAGAAATTACTGACAAAAGAAATAGCAAAAACTTCAAAAACATGAAGAAATTAAATAACACCATCCTGAACAACCAATGGGTCACAAAAGAAAATAAAAAAGAAATTAAACAATATTTATAATCAAATTAAAATCCAGATACAATTTATTGGAACCTATGCATGCAATGAAAGCTACCTCAGGAGGGAAATATATAGGGGTAAGTTCTCGCTTCAGGAAAGAGGAACAAGCCCAAATAAATAATCTTATGTTGCACCTTAGGCTCCTAGAAAAAGAAAAACAAGTCAAGCCCAAAGCCAAAAGAAGGCACGAAATTATGAATATTACAGCAGAAATTAATGCAACAGAGACAAAGAAAAAAATACAATTGACTCAAAGAATTTATGAGTCAAAGAGTTGGTTCTTTGAAAGAATAAATAAAATTGATAAATCAATAGCCAATCTGATCACAAAAAAGAAAGACAAAATTCAAATTCAAGCAATGAGGAATGACAAAGGCCAAATCACTACAGCTCTTACAGAAATTCAGAAGATCATTAACATCTGCTTCCAAAATCTTTATTCTCACAGTACAGAAGACACAGAAGAAATGGACAGATTTCTAGATAAATATAAATTGCCAAAGCCGGATCAAGAAGACACAAAAGTTCTTAATAACCCGTTATCAGTGAATAAAACTGAAAATGTAATTAAAAAAAAATCTACCAAGAAAGAAAATCCCAAGTTCTCATTGATTCACAGCAGAATTATACAATAAATTTAGAGAACATTTGATATTAGTGTTTTCCAAACTCTTCAGTGAAATTGAAAGGGAGGCAGTTCTCCCAAACTCATTCAGGGTGGCAATAAAGTATAACTCTTATACCAAAACTAGAGAAAAAACCAAAGAAAAAAGAGAACTATAGGTCAGTCTCTCTAATGAACATAGATGCAAAAATCTTTAATAAAATTTTAGCAAACAGAATGCAGCAAGTCATCAAAAAGATTATACATCATGACCAAGAGGGATTCATCGCTGGAATGCAAGGATGGTTCAACAGATGAAAATCTATAAGTGTAATGCACCCTGTCAACACAGCTAAGTACAAAAGTCACACATTCATTGCAATAGATACAGAAAAAGCTTTTGACAAAGTTCAAAATTATTTCATAACAAAAATCCTACCAGAAATCAAAATAGATGGTCTTTACCTCAAGCTGATAAAAGCCATCTATGACAAATCCAGTGGACATCATACTTCATGGACAAACACTGAAAGTCTTCACTTTAGAGTCAGGAACAAGACAAGGATGTCCACTGTTACCACTCCTATTCAGTATAGTTCTGGAAACATCAGCCAGCACAGTTAGACAAGAAAGAGAGATAAAAGGGATAAGGATTGAAAAGAAAGAAGTGAGAATAAATCATTATCTGTAGATGACGTGATACTCTGCAAAGACCCTAAAATTCCATCAAAATACTTGGATATTTAATAACCAAATTTAATGGTGTAGAAGGAGGCAAAGTCAACACTCAAAAATCAATAGCATTTCTGTACATGAGGAATACAATGAGATAGAAATTAGGGAAACTACACCTTCTGCAATAATATCCCAAAAAATATTTAGGAATTGATCTCACAAAAAAAGTAAAAGATTTTCACAGTGAAAATTAAACTATTCTTTGAAAAGAGATTGAAGTGATTTCAGAAAATGGGAAGATATTCTTTGCTCTTGGATAGAAAGAACCAACATTATAAAAATGGCCATACTATTAAAATTGTTAAATAGATTCAATGCAATCCCAATTAAAATACCATCATTGTATCTCATATACCTAGAAAAAACATTCCTAAAAATTCATCTGGAACCAGAAGTGGCCTAAAGTAACAGAAGCAATCCTGGGCAACAAATGAAAGCCTAGAGGCATCACAACAACTGACTCAAAAGTATACTGCAAAGCTACTGTGATAAAATCAGCATGGTACTATCAAAAACAAATGAAAAGACAAACATAAAGATCCCTGGAAAAGATTAGAAGATGCACACTACTACAAAAACACTCAGCCACCTTGTCTTTGACAATGGGGCCAAACATGTTCACTGGAAAAAATACAGCCGCTTTAATAAGTGGTGCTGGAACAACTGGCTTTCCACATGCCAAAGGCTAAAATTAGATCTATGTCTATCACCATATAGTAAATTACAGTCAAAATGGATCAAGTATTTAAATATTAAAAGAGAAACATGCACCAGCAAGGTAGCTCAGCAGCTTAAATGCCTGCCTGGCAAGGGCAAGGTCCTGAGTTCGAACTCTGGTATGGAAAACCCCCAAACAAAAACCAGAAATTTAAAACCAAAACGCCAAATCTTTTAGGGGAAGAAGTAGCTAGTAATCTTAAAGATGTAAGGGTAGGCAGAGCTTTCATGAACAAAAGCAAAACTGCATGGGAAATACTTCAAAAATCAACAACTAGGATTTCACCTTTTTAAAAAATTTCTGCAAATCAAAAGAAATCATCAACAGATTAAAAAGAAAACCCATTAATTAGAAAAAAAACTATAGCTTGTTGTCCTTCAGACAAAGGATTTTTATCCAGAAAATATAAAGAATTTTTAAAAATCAGGTCCCAATATTCGAAGACCCAATCCAACAATGGGCATCTGAGATGAATATACACTTCTGAGATAAAGAATACAAATGGCAAATAAATATATGAAAAATGTTCCACATCATTAATCATTTGAGAAATGCAAACTACAACACTGAAATTCCGTCTCACCTCAGAAAGAATGGCTGTCATCAAGAAGTCAACCAATAACAAATACTTGAGAAGCTATAAGGAAAAGGAACACTTCTCCCCTTCTTAGTGGGGGCAACTACTAGGGAAATCAGTGTGGAGATTTCTCAAAAAGCTAGTCTTAGTGGTCCCATTCAACCCAGCTATTCCCTACTGGGTGTTTTTCCAAGTGAACTGAAAACACCATGTCACATTTGTCATAGGTAAATCCTGGAAACAACCCAAATGCACATTAGCTGAGGAACGAATAAAGAAGATGTGGTATTTTTACACAACTGAGACCCTTGCACCTGCCAGGGAAGTGCTTTTTCTACTGAGCTATTTCCCTGGCCCCATTCTTGCTGCTTTCAAAAGCAGTTCTGGACGTTCTCTGTCATTAGGGTCTTTGTCATGCTGTCATGGTTGTCACAGCACCCTCAGTAATTTCAAATTATCTACCTTTCCTGGTCATTTTGAGTCTAAGGAAGAATCCTAAATGTCATGATAACAGGTCTGGGAAATGAGGTAGATGAGAACACAGGCAATGTTTTATTTGATGGAATAAAGAAATTTCCGTTAACCCCTTTCATTGATTCAGAACACTGAAGCAGCCACAACAATGCAACTAAAGAAAAACACAAAAGAGGGCTTCCATGACTGCTTCAGAAAGTGGAAGGAATGATAGAAACAAATGTTCAAAACCAAAGGGAGTTTTTTGGTGGAATTAACGGCAATGTATCATTTAGCTTAATACATTATTTTAAAGTTTAAGTGTTCACCATATATTTTGATACTGCTTCATAATTTCTCATACAAAAAAAATGTTCAATCCAACTGCTTGCATATATTTACAAGCTATTGGTGGGTTCATGAATAGGTAGGACAAAGGTAACTAAGCTGTTCACCTGCTATTGCCCCAGGTAAGACTGAAAGAGGAACACCTTTTGGTGTCCTCGATGTCGTGGCTGTAAAGTAAACATTAATCTTCCCTAATGTCAATGTCGTTTGCAGCACATAACTGTACCATAAGGTTATAGTAAGACTACATGAATTCCTCTAGAAAAAAAATGCCCACAGAGCATATCATATTATAATTAAGACAATTTTTACAGCCTTTAAATCCTCCAACGGCCCCAGGCTGGGTTTAGTTTGGTGCCAAAATATGTCAGGTTAACAGCCAACAATCACGGATTATTTAATTTTTTTTTTTTTTCACACAAAGAGAAGCCTTCTGGCACATGACTGCATGTTACATCACCACACCCCCACAGGAGTTTGGTGAGTTTGAATTGACTCAACCCAGCCCTCAATAGAAAATGAAAGCTGCTGGACTGACACATGCAGGCAGACAGACTCTTCTGATTTTGGCAAAAAATAAAGAAGAGAAAGGCTCATCTCTCTTTCTTCAATGATTCAATGTATACTGTTATCCTATTATAAACTTCTATCAACTCAAAAATACTCAATAACAAGTAAGGGATATCATGAACATCCCAAGCAACAGATATATGAATAGGCTGTTTTCCCTATCACATTAGGTAAAAATACATTTTTTTAAAAGTCTTTCTAGAATCAGAAACCTCAGAAACACTATCATGTATGAGGTTAGCTAGGAAAAGGAGCTTAGAAAGTTACAGAGAAAAGTTGGCCAGAGAAGCTCACAGATGGGCATAGGAAGTCTCATCACGGCAGAAAAAGGGTATAGATTTTTCTATACCCTTAGAAGAGTATATTAAATAAGGCAGAGAGAATATTCTTAATAAAGGCCCTAAATATGAAAAGTCCTGAAAGCAGCCATTGGTTTTGAAAATTAGGGTAATATTACTTTATGAAGGTACAAGAACAGCAGTATGAGCAGAGACAACGTGGATTCCACTGATGGAGTGGCAGGCACATGGGCACATCAGTGCTATGGTGTAACAAGGCAGGATTGCTAAGCAAAAAGAAGGAAAACCGCTGGGCCCAGGGAATGACATTCAATTTCTCAACTATTTGTACGCAAAATTTCCTCTCTTCAGTCTTCTGCTAATAGGAAAAAATTTTTGGATGCATTTTATTGCATTTACAACTTCTTTAAAAACAGATTATGCTAGCTGACATACTGTAGATAAAAAGGTATGGCCAACTGATTTTATTGAGGTCATACTACATATATTTTGGACATGTTTGATTTTACTTTATAATGATACAGTGGGATTCAAGTTTGTTCTTTTAAAAATAGACATGACAGGGGCCAGGGTGATGGCTCAGTAGAATAAGTGCCTGCCTGGTTCAATCCCTGGTTCAAAAAAGAAAAAAGAAAAAAAGATAGGTATGAAAAAAATTTCCATTTGCCCCATAAATCTGGAATTCCTAACCCTAATTATTTTTTTTTATTTTAAAGAAAAGAAACATAAGTAATATCTTATAAAATTTCAAAAAAGATTCTAGAAAGTAGCAATGGTTAGTAAATTGCATATTTTTATCTTTAAAGTAGTTGCTCATATTACAAGATATAACCATGAAAAACTGATCAAACAATATAGGCATAAGCCTTTCCTTACAGTGAACTAAGAGCAATTATTAGTACAATTACCTTTACTATCTCATGTATGTATATTTATCTATTCTTCCTTCTTCTTTCTCTCTTTTCTCCTTTTCCCCATTCTAGTGTTTCTTTCCTTTTGAGCATTCTTTCCTATTTCACAATATTTATTGTACATTTTGGGTCTTACTCTTTCACCTTCTTATTCTAGGGAGACAATATGATATCTAAAATTAATCAGTGAGACTGATTTTGTGATTTGAGTCCATACTAATAAGCAAAATAAATCTGACCCTAAATTTCAATGCTTCATTAAATGTTTTCTCTCACTTTCTCTGATACTAGTGGCCTAGACTTCAAACATTTTTTTTATGAATACCAAAGTAGAGCACAGGTGGTAAAATAAATAACTGTTCAAGTCTTATTACACTTATTGACTGAATGAACTAGACAGATTACTTAGATCCTAAAATCTGCATTATTATCCATGAAAAACAACATGAATAATAAACAAAAACAAATTAGTACCTACCTACTAATTTGTGTGTGTGTGTGTGTGTGTGTGTGTGTGTGTGTGTGTGTGTGTGTAACCAGGGATTGAATTCATGCCCTTGCACTTGCCAGGGAAGCACTTATTCTATTGAGCCATCTCTCTGGCCCACATTTTTTAAAAGTAATATTAAACCACAAAAGATCTATAAAAATCTATCAAATACAAATTTAGTCATACAATGAGTATGTTTTATTCATTTTCTTGAACTCCATTTTATACATAGTCCATTTTTTAAAAGTCACATACTAGAATTTTAAGACTCTAAGGGAATGCAGAGATGAAACTCTGTGATATCCCTGCCATCAGAAGGTAAACAACATATACTTTTAAAATATCTCAGAGAGGGCCAGCCAAATAGCTCAGCAGATTAAAGCACCTGCTTAGGCAGATGCAGGAGCCAGGAGTTCAATCCCTGGGCCTGCTGCGCCTGTCCTTCCCCTGGGGCATGCTGAGACAGCAATTGAGACTGGGTGTGGCATCAATCTGTGTAGTGAGACCCTGTAGACTCTGTAGACCCTGCCCTAACTACAAAATATAAAATAAAAATATCTCAGAGAAAAATATGTAACTTGCTTCTTAAGGGTTTCCTTAAGAAGATGAACAGAATGAATTCGTATCATCAGAAAATTATGTGACAATCATTTGCAATTAATGACCAGTAAGAAAATACTGCAACACAGTTACATGGAGAGTGAAGGGAAGAGCATGCCTAGTTAAAACAAAACATAATTTTCACTGCATTTCACTGTGTCTGAATGACAGCCCTGTGGTGTTGTTTAGTCTAACGAACAATGAAATTAGAATCAAAAGATGTGTCTGGGCCAGTCCATTCACCATTATTTATTAATTTGGTAACTTTGCACCGCTCATTTTCTGTCTCTAAATCTCGTCGTCTTTATCTTTAAAATGGGGTAATACTTAGGCCTTTGCTTATGCACAGATTGATTTATATATCAAAGTTGATTGATTTATATAACAAAAAGCCTTTTATGTGTCAAGATGTGCAGTAGACATGAAAATAAAAACTTCAATGATTACAAATGGTAACACTTCAGATTGTACATGCTGTAACGTGATATTTACACCTGTGTCCTTGGGACAGCTGCTCATTACCGGCTCTGAAGTGTCAGCAGCTTTCTAAAACTGCACAGTGCAACACTGCACAGTGTCAGGAAGGCCACAGATCCAACCCAAGCCTTTTGAAAGACTCCCCTCTCTAGAGCTGCTCTTCCTCTGCTCAATGCAGCTAACAGAATGAAACCACAGGCTTAGCTTGCGGCAGTTGGTCTGAGTCAAGACTGACAATCACTCAGTCAAGAAGCCACTCACTCTGTCTAGCAAACTTTTAAGATAATTCAAGCAGAAAAGTCAAGATGATTCAGGCTCAACTCCCAGTGAGTTTCTAATGGGCACTGATTCAGCCCCTGCTGAATATTTACTGGAAATGAAATAATAGTATTTGCAATACTGTTTGTGGAAGGTTTTCCTGACAACTGTAACATCTGAAAAATATTTGGAACACTGCATATAAAAAACATCTATAAATAATAGCAGCATCCTTATCTAGGATTATTTTTCTCACTTTGAAAAGCCTTAAAAAGACAGTGATTTTGCAAGATGTCAGAAAGCAGCAGAAATCAGTCAATTGGGCACGACTATTCTCTATTCTATTACTACATTTATCGGTTGTGAAAAGAAGTGCAGAATTCCTGTTCCCTGTAGAAACTATGCCTTAAATACTGACCAGATTCTTAGACTGACCCCAGAATTGGCTGAAAATTCATTATGAGAACGAGCTGCAAAGAAAGCTAAGGTGACAGTGAATGATGCTGTATAACGCTAAAACCAAATAGGAGCAAGAGGGCCAGGTGCAAAGCAGGTGGCTACAGGTGACAAGGAATATGTCCACAAAGGAGCAGAGAAGAGTAACAAGAAACTACAACCGCTCCTCTTCTCACAGCCAAGCATCTGCAAGGAGCAGTCCACCGTGGCTGACTGTCTTCCTATTTGATGAGTAGATTCCTGCATGGTGTTTCACATACGTAAAAGGAAAGAGCACCAGTTTGGAAGTACCACCCCTGGTGCACATTCTAGGACGGCCACTATTTGATCACAGGAAATGAAACTGGCCCACTTGTCAAGGAAGTGGCAAATGGTTTTCTGAAATCACTTTGCTATTTTTATTATTGTATCAATAGTGATTAAGCTGTCATTTAGTTCCCTCTCCTCCCCAGGACTTGTTATAGCTCCATTTTTCAGCTTTTTTCAATTTACTAGTGATAAAATTACATATGATTTTGCTCTTCCTTATCATTTTACTGATTATCTGAAAGACTGGACCCCTTCCCCCATGTGTGTATTTCTCATTTTATTGCATTTCTGTTCATGCCCTGCACCTGTGTTCTTATCAGGTTGCTGTATTTCTTTAGGCTTCTCTAAGAACACAAATTAGAGCACCCTGCAGGATGAGTGTGAGGTGCTCTGCAGTGGCTGGCTGGGCACAGAGCCACAGGACCCACTAGCTGCTCAGGCTAGAAACTGAAAGCTGCAGAAGCACAGGGATCCAGGATGCATGCTACTCTGAGACCAAAGTCTAGAACCTCCACGGAGCAGCACTGGTGCAAGCCTGCTGGAGAACCCGAGGGTCGTGTCCACAGGGGACTGTGGCCGCACAGGACGCCATCTTTCAACCCTAATAGGCTTTTTCAGGCCAACTTCTTCCTTCTCACCCACGCTGACTGCTGGCCTATAATCCATCCTCTCAGGAAGCACCCACAACCACCCGGAAGCGCATTCTCCTGATCTGCAAGGCGTCTCTTAATGCAGTCAAAATGTCAGTTACAGTAACAGCCACACTTGCTGGTTTTTCTGACTCATAAGACTTTAAAAAGTGTGTGTGTGTGTGTGTGTGTGATTAATATGTTGTTAGTTTAATAGTTGAACAATTGGTTCCAATTGTTCTAGAGAGGTAAATTGTTCTCCAATTTACCTAGAGATATTTTACTTTGTCTAACTTTTGATGAAAAGAAACTCTTCAGTCCCATAAAATTAAATTAAAGCATTTTCTCCAAGACTGGTACTTTTTAGGGCATGATATATTTTTATATTATTTTTTCCTAAAAGTTCTAAGGATTTTATATTTAAGCCCTTAATCTACCTGGAATTGATTTCTAAGTATGATGTGGTCCTCAGATCACTTTGCAAGCCTTGCATTTTTAATTGTACTTCAGTGCCTCTTAAAATAATTGCTCAGATCCAGGTCACAAACAAGACTTACATTAGCAATTCCAATTCTATTTCTGATTCCTTTGCACAGCATTTAAGAATCTTTACAACCTTATTCTTTTCTTATCATATATATATATATATATATATATATATATATATATATATATATATATACAGGGTCTCACTATGTAGATTGGATTTGTAGTGATTCTCCAGTTTTGAGCCTCCCAAGTACTGGGATTACAGGTGTGCATCACCACACCCACTCTCAACTGCCATCTCAGTGTGCTCCAGGGGTGGGATCGGCCCAGCATGCTGGAGATCAAACCCTGCCCCTGTGCTCTGCCTAAGCAAGCACTGTAGTCCACTGAGCTATCTGGCCAGCCCTTACAACCCTATTCTTGAAACTATGACATTGCTTTTCTAATCTTCCTTCTACTTTTTCATCTGATATTTTTTAGCCTTTATTGCTTCCTCCCCTGGCCTTTTAGCTATCCTTCTTTCATCTCTGTAATCTTTCTTGCACTCATTCTTTAAGCAGCTAGCTATGCTTTCAAGACCCAGACATCCATAAAATCAAGCCCAGTCTCTACCCATAGTACTAGATTCCTTAAGCCAAACAACTACTTGATACTGTTTTTGCACTTTCTAAAAGTACCTCAAAACCAATATTTTAAAAAGTGAATATTTCTTCCTTGTTCCCCTTCTGAAATCTGTTCCTCTTAACTCATGACCTGGCCCAGAAACTGACACCACCTGGTACCTGGTCGAAAAATCAAAACCAGGAAGCCATCCGATTCCTCTGCTGCCATCACGCTCTCTCATCCTGAGTCAAATCAGGCTTCTAGTCCTACAGACCCTTGAATGCAGTATCTCTCATGTGTGCTTCCCTCTTATCCCTCTTCCTCTCTCTCTGTTGCTGCTGCCTTAGTTCAAGGACTGCTCGTACCTTTCACACCTGAGTTTCGGCAGTAGTACCTAGACTGTCCTCCTGGACCTAGGCTGCTCCCCCGGGTGCATCATCTGTACCTGCTGGAACACTTGTACCTGCTGATCCTTATAAAATGGAAACCCGATCCTGAGGCAGGAAAGTAGCGCCTTGTCCTTGTGAGTACAACATTTCTAAACTCCACATTCTTCACGAGGTCCCAGCACATAGTACCAGACCCCAACTCTACTCAGAGAGTCACCTACCCCTTGCAGTTACCAACACAGAAACTTCTGATCACATGTTGCCCTGAGATGAGGAGGAATCCTTTGCTCACAGCTATTTCTTTTGCTGGGCCGTAACCCACAGAACCACCACCATCGTATGGATGCTTATCTCAGACATCTCTCCACTTATCCCAAATTATTTAGGCTCCCCTTTTAGCTCTTCACCTCTGATCTGAGTCTCTCCCCAATTAAAAAATTCTCAGAATTCTAAATTCTTCACCACATCATATCTGTAGCTCCTAATTTTAGCTGAAATCAGAGCTGTACTTTAGTTATGTCATTAACCATCTCAGGTCATGCTCATTTTCTTTTCTTTTCTTTCTTTCTTTCTTTCTCTCCTTCTCTTCCTCATGCAACATATTACACTAGGTCCATAGCAGGTCTATATCATCCTTAATCTTCACTGTCATTTTTAGGCTATGAATATTCAATGCATATGTAAAACACCGTGCTCCTCCCTGGCCCACAACGTTCTGCTGTGTGAGCATGTTATTTCACATTGTAGTTTATTCACAGATTTCCTGGTCCTTTCCTCATTTCTTTGGTAATTTCAGTATCTGATATGGATTGGCCCTGAACATGACCTTCAACACAAGAGTTCGAATCCAATCAATAAAATCTCTGGCCTCTTGCCTGTTGTACCTGATGATTCTGGAGCATGCTGCACTCAGGCTTCCAGCGTTCTACAGTACAGCTGAATGGCAGCTGTGTGGACAGGTAACCAGGTCATCAGCGTGCTGGCCATTATTTCTAAATTTTCCAATCTTTCTTCTCTTTTCCATCACTTTCCAAATAAACTACTTTTTCTCAAATTTTTGGCTCAGAGTCTACCTCTGGAGAATCCCTCCAATGGCAATAAGGAACATCATTTCAGATGCTCAAATACTCACTACTGTTTTTCTTCCTCTAACACATTCTTTTCATTCCATCCACCTAAACCTCCCAGGTTCTTCTAAGTCTTGTTGTCTTAGCTTTAGCATAAACATTATTCCCTTAGGAAGCCTGACCCTACACCAGGACAAATTTGATTCTGGAAAAATATGCTCTCATATGTCAGCACCACAGCTTAGCACTGCTAGTCTTTACTTCCCAGTGGAATTTAAGCATTAAGAAGACATAATGATGGGCTGGCAAGATAGCTCAGTGGACTGAAGCACCTGCTTAAGCAAACTTAGGCAACCACAGGAAGCAGGGTTCAATCCCTGGCACCATACGCCGCCAGCCCCACCCCCAGGGCAGGCTGAGCTGGCCACAGAATCTGGACATATTGGCCTATGCGTGTAATCCCAGCACTGCAGAGGCTAAAAACAGGAGGATCACTCTGAGTCCAAGCTGCATAATGAGGCTCTGTAACAACCAAATACATTTTTTAAAAAAGACATAATGTAGTACAACATGTAGCAAGTATCTTATACAGGACTTACAACAGAGTAGTAAATTAAACATTATAATTACTTCCCTGTACTTCAGCTTAGATAGCAAAATACTGCTGCATAGTCATCTCCAGCTCTTTTCTTAGACACATTTTCCACTCCCTGAACATATCACAGTCCACCATATTCCTGAGGCTTTGTCCATTTCTTTCTTCTCTTGAACCTTTCCCCTCCTCTATACCCACTTTATTCCTAATTACCCAACAACCATCTCTGCAAACCCTTCTCCACAAAATCTTAGTGGCCTTCAGAAGCAAGCACCATAACTTAGGTACTTTTTCTCAGTGTGTGAAGTAATTGTTTTCTGGCTTTGCAGAACTAGATATGTGTAATTCCTTATAACAAATATATATATATATATATATATATATATATATATATATATATATATATATATAATGAAGGTATGGGTATCTAGTTGCCTGGGTTCAAATACTTTTCCTGCTTCTTAAAAGTTATACAGCCTTAGACAAAACTACACAGTTTCTAAATGCCTCAGTTTGTACATTTGAAAAATCAAGCTAATAAAAGTACTTAATTCCCAGAATTGTTATGAATGTTACATGAATTATTATATACAATGCACTTAAAATGCACTACATAGATGTCTGCTATAATAAAAATTATTTTAATTTAATCTATGAAGCAAAAACAGGCTAAATATGCCAGAAAGCGTATTTTGATTTATTACAAAATTGTTTACTGACAGCTTATATTATCCAACAGAAAAACTAGCTATATATCTCACACTAGTTAACACTACAGCACTAGAAGTTAAACCACCCAACCAGTGACTACCCATTCTGGAACACAGTGGAGTTGTTTTTTTTTTTTTTTTTAAATAACTGCAAGATATCCTGATTCCTAGCACCACACGTGATAGTGTATTCCAAATTTGAACATAATTTCTCTATTTAGGAACCTTAAATCCCTCATATCCTTAAGCTTTCTTCTCCTTATTAGAAGAAACTAAATATTAATACAAGTAGGAGAAACAGAACATTTACCTTTAACTCTACGTTTAATGTCTCTTCCAAAGAGATAGCACCAACTATTCAGCTGAAGAAGATTCTACAAAGGCTGCCTAGATTCCTAACAGTTAAAGCACAGGGACCAACTTTCTTTCTGCTAATTTTATCCCTCCAATGTCTTCTTGGGCTTCATGGTCTAAATGACACATACTGGAAGGTTATGAAATTGCTAATTAGATTATCATATGCATAGAGAGGATACACAAAAAGTCATCATGCACAAAAAAAAAAATAAAAAACACATGAGAAAGTGTAAATTCTAAACTCCGCTTTATCTTATGAGATCTTGTCTTCCCCTTAAAGAAAAGCGAAACCTAATTCCCTATGGGCCACCTCTGAAGCTCACTCTGGAAGCAAGCAGTATTTTCCCCATTCTGCGCCTTACGCAGCACCTTCCCACGTATCACGCTCTTCCCCAGCTAATAATGAATGCACCCAACCATGAACACACAGAAACTTCTGCAAAAGCAATCTCTATTTCTTCCTGAAAACAACGATTATATTAGATTATACTTTGTGTTTCATCAGTACATACTCACGCCAACAGTACTACATTTTGGGTTGCATAAAACGTAGCAAAAGAAATTGATACAGAAATGCATTATGCAAGTGGAAGAGTAACTTTGAAAGTTTTCTGGTGACTGTAATGCAGGAACTGGAATTCAGCAATAAAGTTTTCTAAAACATTTGTAGATTGTAGAATTTTATGCATTTTTCTTGACCATTCTTCACACAGAAACTTCACAGAAAGGGAAGAGCTTTATTACCATAAAACTGGCCTCTCCCCAAATCACTAAAATAAGTTATAACCTTAAAATACTAGCTTACCTAAGGAAGATACCTCAGCAGCACTGTGTCTGCCTCTGCCTGGTGAGCACAAGGTCCTGAGTTCAATTCCCAGTACCTCCCTCCACAAATTAAAAATAAATAAAATAATAGGTTATTAACTGTATATATTTCAAAAGTTCTCACCATCTTTTCCTCTCGTTTCTCACATACAAATTAAAATTTTCTATTTAAAAACATTATTAAGAACTTCTGTTTGGGAACATTAAACAGTATTACTGCCCTCTTGGAAAACTGCCCTAAAATTTCCAAGTAGGGGAGCCAACTGGACTACTGAAGAAGCAAGGACGCACAGAGAGTGCATGTGACCCCACTGACAGGCAGCACAGGTCATGAAATGGGGTGAGGTGGCCCCTTGTACCCTTCAACTTAAACGAGCCAAGGCAAAGCACCAGGGAACCACGCTGCCAGGGACCCAAGATAAGTCATAAATTAAACCACCAAATCCATAAAGTTCTGGGTACTTTGTGAGATAGCTGTACATCACTAGTTCACCTTCTGTGAAAGACCCATTTCCTCTACCTTGCTCTGGTTTTCTGGTACATCTGGAGAAAGAATGTGTTTCTCACCTCTTCAGATAAAGAGAAAGTGAATACAGAAGCCTAAACCCAAACTGATTCACACTTTACAACTTTTAGTGGTTTACCTTATGCCACTATGGTGTCCTGCACTTAGTGTTTTGAACCTACAAAATTAGTTATTCTCAGGCCATTAGAAAAGATCGAAATTGCTAAGGAACAAACTCTGACCTTTCAAACTTAAAAAAAATCATTTATTTATTTGGTACAGGGTCTTATTATACAACTCGGCCTCATAGTGATCCTCCTGCCTCAGCCTCCCCCATGCAAGGATAATAGGCATGAGCCACCATGCCTGGTTTCAGTGACCTGCATGGTGTGCCTAGGATACCGGGTCAGGCACAGCATGTGTTACCTGGGTTAGAACCCAGGTCCTTGTAATTTCCTGGCAGGCGTTTAGACTTCTGAGCTGTCTCCTCAGCCCTCTTCAAAACTTGCTACCTGCAATTTCATTCATAATGCAGAAAGATGGATGTGCAGGGGAACTAGCAAACCATTGGATGTGAAAAGAGGTTTAGCATTCTTTGACCATGAATCCCAGCCTGTTGTTTTCATCTAATGATAGCCCTGTGGTCTATTCTCATCTTTCTTTCCTCTGCCTGGGAATGAGGAACCTATCTGGTGAAATGCCTTTGTAGCTTTTTGAAAATGATACAATTTGAAAGTGTCCATAAGTGCAACCAATGTGGGTTCAAAAAGGAAAAGATAAACTATTATATGTAAGATTAAGGGGAAATTTTGTGCTGTGTTTGCTTCTCTCCATCTAGAAACTGTTTCAGAACAAAACGGTCCAAGATTTTATAAGAAGTGGTGTTTTGTTATAGTCGATTCAAAAAAGAAAGATAACGATGTGGTGTAGTGGTTTCCCCATGTATTTCAGGGTCAGCAATTCTGAATTGTACTCTCTCCCAACTGCCTTTATGGCTGACTCAGGAGTACTTAAAAAATATTCCCTAACCCGCTATCTCTCTCATTTTTCCTACCTATAAAGCAGAAGAAGTTGACTTTCTTATGCAAAGGTTCCTAAAATTTTAATTGATACTTATCAATACCCTGTGATGATCCTAACTATGCACACAAGTCTTAAAACATGTATACACACACACACACACACACACACTTTTTAAATGAGTCTCAGATTACTTTTACTTTTACTTTTACTTCATTCAAGATCTTAAGGACAGAAGTTAAGATGGGAGCAGGGATGTTTGTGATTTTTCTTTTCCCAACTTGAGGATAGCTTGCTCCTCTTCCGCAGTAAGGAGAAGTATTTATTGTCAGTTCGTGTGCTGAGCAGAGTTTTAAACTCCAGAGGTTAGCCGCTGCATCTCAGAGAGAGTCTCTGATATCTTCAAAGCTCCACTTTCTTTTAATTAGCTCCATCTCTGCCTCAGGCAGCAAGTTCAAGGAATCAATAGGTTAGCAGTACAGACGCCTGTGTAGGGACAGGAGCTAGTGTAGGTGGGGACTTGTCAGAGCCAGCTTCAGGTTCCAGAAAGTAAACATCAGTGCTCCAAGATTGCTGAGAAAGATTTCTGCTAGAAGTAGCTTACCAGCCCTGAGCGACTGACCATGATTTCTAGGCAGGATTTCTGTTCCTTTCAGGCACACAGTCTCTTCCTGTCAGTGACAGAAGCTCCGGGGCTGCAGACCTAGCCAGACACTGCTTAGGAGTTAATATCACACTGGAAAGAAGCTGCATGTGTAAATTCAGCTGAGGTGTTACAAACTCTCATGGTGGGCGCTCAGTCCCCCACATGGCTGGTTCCACTACTCTGGTGTTTCTTCTGTCAATAATAGGGTTTTCCCTTCTGTACCTAGAAGATAGTTGAGTTGGATATTAGCAATACAGTTTTGCTCTGTGGTATATTAATTTAACTTGTGCCCTTATGACTTATTTCTTGTAAACATGAGCCTTGTAGACTGACAAGAGCTTTGCCAAGGGAGGGATGGTAGATTTGTTTTCTGGAATCCCGTTCTCTAGTGAATAGTTTCTGCTGCTTTACATGTTAGGATAATTGCTCTCACGCTAACTATACAATGTCAAGGGCAGAATATTTGGAATGTTTTGTGAGCATTCATTAGTTATTCAGAGGATGACAGTCCAAAATTCCTTTCTAAAAAAAATCAGGTTAAGTGACATGGAAAAAAATGAAAAAGACAAAGCTTTAGTAATAAATCAGTAGTGAGGATTAAGTGACAGTAAATTCCATTAGACCTGGTTCTGTTTGAAGCTTCAAGCTGTATGACCCTCAATGTTTGTCGAAAATAATCAGAAGTTATCTGAAAAGCTGAGAAACATAGGTAAACATTTTAAAGCTATATGCTAATCACATTTTGAAAATAATATGCTTAAGATATTTTTTTGGCATGGTGCTGCTAAGTTTTAAGCAATGTGTTTAATTTTTAATCTGGAAAAGTACAATAATACAAAAATGAGTATCAAAAAATTGGCAAACACAAGGAAATACTGTACTCATAATTTTTTGGATAATGCATGGATCCATTGCTTTCAATTTCAAAATATTTCACCTAAAACATGTCAGAAATTTAAGAAAAAACATACTGAACCAATTATTTAAAACTCCAATGAACATACTGTTTGACAAAAATTCCAAACACTTTTAGACATCCTATATTATCATAAATATTCAATGTTGCCCATGGTAAAAATAAAGAATGGACTGAACTATATGCGATCCACTGTTTTTACAGAACTATAAAGGAAAGTTGTGCATATGGAGAGAGGGTAGAATTGTAGGAAGATAAGATAGTAAAGTAAAGATGGGAAGCTTGAGAGAGAAATCTGGAAACAAGAATTCTGCCCATGCTATGAGTTTGTGTCTTAATTTTGTTAGGTCTTTCCATGGCCACAAAAAATACTGCTCTCAACATGGCTATCTCCTCTTGTTTTAAATCATTGTTTCTTGGAAAACCTTTGTGTTTTTCGGGTTTCCAGGTACAGTATGTATCTATGTCAAGTAAGTGAAAGAGAATACTTGCACTGCACTTTAGGCCTCACATACGAGCAGGATTTATATCTCTCAGCTCTTATTCTGGTTTTGAGTTTCCTTCCTAATGTGCAAGGCCAAAAAGGAAGCACAGTTTATATTTGGGTCTCATTGTACAACCCCACTAACTATAGTCCACAGATAAAATATAAAGTTCTCCGGTATGTACTCTTTGCCTTCCCTTCCCTTGTAAACATTAGGTATTTCTTAAACACTCAGAAACATATGGGCAGCATCCAGAGATAATCCTTTATGCAAGACAAGTTAGGTAGGCCAAATCAAAACTTTTCTGCCCATTTTAGCCACCCGATGGCTATTTCTAACTGCTGACATCCTACATCATGTTTGTCCCTGGCTTCTGTATGACAGTGGAAAGATCCCAACCTCTAATGCTTCACTTACCTGAAAGAAGTCTGTATTTCACTTTTTAATATAAACAATGAAAGACTAATCACCATGACTAGAAATTTACTGGTCCTTTACCCATGAACTACTGCAACATTTTTTGTTGTTTCTAAAGTTTTTCTTCCTTTGTATCCCCTTATTTTGTTTAGAAAGTCATATCTTCATTGTCTTTTTTCAAATATTTATTTATTTATTTATGCAGGAACCAGGGATTGAACTGAGGCCCTTGTGGTTATCAAGGAAGCGCTTATTCCACTGAGCCATCTCCCATTCTGTAACGGTATATACAGTATAGTTAAGATAGATATACAACAACTTTCACTTAAAACAATGAGAAAATTTGTATTAATAGTGTTTGGACAGGACATCCTGTCTGTATCTTGTAATATGGTTAATCACTAAGAAGATAACAATGTACGAGGTATTAACTACTGGAACTGTCCTATCAATCAGCTTTGAAACTGTCTTATTGCTATTTGTTTCTCAATAAAATAAAAAATAAATAAATAAAATAAACTTTTTCTTTATTTTTGTCTAATACATTTTACAAATATTCAAAGCCAGGTGATAAATCAATCTAAGCAGAAGATAAGCACTTGCTAAGGTCATGTTATCTAATAGTATGTAAATATTAAATTGAGTGGGTTGTCCATGTTGGTGGTACATTAATCTGGACTCGCTGTGAATTACATCAGCTGTCATTCTATTGAGAACTGGTATTCCTCTGTGTAGGAATAAGACAGGATCTTCAGATCTACAAATTTGAGGATCTGATTCTACAATCTGATGAATTCATACATAGCAAATTCATTCTCTGAGCACTTTCAGAATAAGATTTGGACCAAAGCTTAAAAAGGATAAGCATCTCACTCATATTCCACATTCTTCCAAAATAATGAAAATGAATTTAAAATGTTGATGTAAACAGTACAGCTTGAGAAAGACTTTGCTTCACTATATGGGGACATAATAGTTTTTCATAAGTGCATTTCTATCTTATTTATTTCATTTGCTTTTAAATTAGTGGGTACATCTGGAAGCCCTAGAAAGAGAGGTGTTAATAGCAGTGTCAAGGGCCAAGTACTGAACAAGCCTCCCTGCATCATCCTGTGTCTCAACTGAGGATGAACCAAATGTCTAATTTTAGTTTTTGGCTCATTTCCAAGCACCTGGAAATGGCATGAAGCCAGAGATGCACACAAAGCTAAACAGTGGGTGAGCAAGTACATCTGTCTCCTCTTGTTTTGCTCTTCTCAGCTATTAGGTAAATAAGGTAGTTGTTAGGTAAATAAGGTAGTTATTAAATGATGACTCGTGCAAAGCCTACAATTTGAGTATTCATATTTCATGTCACCAGCATTTATCAGGCTACGCAGCAAGTAACATTCCAATAATATTTATATGAAAACCAGTTTGACTCCCTACTTGATGCTGCCTTGGAAGAAAGATTTCACCCTATTTTCTTCCTAGGCCAGAATATAGAGAGCAGTCGTGTCAAATATTTGATTTGTTGAAATGGAGAATTTGAAACTGAGACCTTTTTCAGCTGCTGGTCTCTGCATGAGCACATTCTTGCACACAGACACACATGGACACATCACAGCACTCAGGACTCCTGGCTCCATTTCTGCACCCACAGAAACCACATCTCCTCTTACTCCTTCTCGCTTCCCCAATCCACAAACCCTTTAACTGCACCTGAAATATGGAGACATTTCCCGACATCTCCACAATGTGATGGAAAGCTTTCACGGTCTCCCATAACCCAACTTACAACTGTATCAATGCCTTCACTGACCAAGAAAATCACTCATCTTTCAGTGTGTCCAATTCAAGCTTCTTTGCAATAGACCATGGTGTGTGAAACTTGAAGGCCGATGCTGTAGATTTTAAGGAAAGCAGGTACAACAATCTGAGGAAAAATAATCTGAGGCTGGACAATGTCATGCATCCCACAATTCAGGCACCTAGTGCCTGACACAGGGAAACTACAAGGTCCAGGCCAGCATAGGCAAATTAGTGAGGCCCTATCTCAAAATTAAAAAAAATGAAAAGGAATGGAGATGTAGCCCAGTGATATAGCACCTCTGGGTTCAATTCTGGGATGGGGCAGGTAGTGCGACCAATGCCACACCATCGAATGCTTTATCTTTATAAGTATATAGTTCATTTGCTGTTAAAGACTAAATTTTGCTTGTTCTCTGGGGGAAACATGGCAATTTCTCTCTAGTCTGAGAAGGGTTGTATTAAAGAAATTCAGTAATGCAATTATGAGTTCAGAAATCCTACATTTTCCTAATGAACCCTCCATAAACATATGAAGTAACACTAAGTAGTCCTGAGTGTTAGGAATAGCAACCTTGCTGTTGTGAGACACTTTTTCATGCTGCCTTGTCTCTTAGGCACTTTCTCATGCTCTCAGGGCTCACCTCCACCACCCAGTCACCAAAGTGACCACCTGATCTGCTGCAGTTCTGGCCCGCACCCCACAAGTGCAGTTTGATAGCCCTTCCCCCGAGCCCCATGTCTCGCTTCCCACTTGGTGCTTTGCTGGTGACACTTCAACTTGGAGATTAAGATAAAGTCAGGTCTCCTGTCACCCACAGGTGCTCAGTTCCCCCAGAGGGTGAGGAAGCCAGCGCCCTCCAGCAGGTTGCTAGGGCAAGTGTAACAATACCACAGAGGAAGTGCCTTACCTAACAGCAATGTATTCTTTCTCGCAGTTCTGGAGGTGAGAACTTTAGAGATCGAGGTGTGAACATGCTTGGTTTCTTCTGAGGGCACTCATGTGGGCTTACAGATGGCCACTTTGTAACCATGGCCTCACATGGCCTCCTCTGTGTGATTTAATTTGTTCGCATAAGAACACCAGTAAGTCTACAGTAGGGTCCTCTGTATTGGCCTCAGTTTAACATCTCCTCCTTAAAAGCCCTGTGTCCAATTACAGTCATATTCTGAGTTACTGAGGATTAAAGCATCAACATGTGATTTAACAGAGGGGACAAAACCCATGACATATGCTATGAGTGACAGATGATAAGGAAGTGATAAGTAAATTTTCTCCACTTCTTTCCCTAGACTGGTGATCCTTACTCCCATTTTTTTTTTTTTTTTGACGGAACTGGGGATTGAACTCAGACCCTTGCACTTGCCAGGGAAGCACTTACTCCCATTTTATAAGAAGGCCTTCCTAATACTTGATGCTCCAGGAGGCATTTCTACAAGTGGTCTACTGACAACTCAATGGGGCTCCTTCATTCTCTGCCTGCTTTTAGGACCACAAATATCTCTGAGAAGCTCACATGCAGGCTCTGCTCCCTCCTGAGCTCAGGGTGACACATATATGCTATCCTACCTCGTCTTTATAGCACTCATGCAGAGTACATCTTATTGTTGCTTCACAAAGAGCACAAGAAGATAAAGGACTTGTACAGGGTCACACAGACAGTAAATTACTGAAGCACACCCTGATTTAAGTCCTCTGCCTCCAGGCCCCACCCTTTTCCCAGCACCACAGTATCTCCTAACAACATTTAGGCATCAGCAACAAAAATGTAAGCTGTGTTCCCTAACAATTTTTAAAACTGTATAGTTGGACTGGAGGTTAGATGTCCCAAACACTATATAATCCAGCTCCATCTTTTTTAAAATGTTGTCTCTTTCTCCTTTCTCAAGCCCACAGGCTTGGTATTCCCATTTCAAAGCCGGTCCTGTATCAGACACTACTTTTTTAAAAATAAATATACAACAAACCAATGTCTTTACTATTAATATCATGGACTCTACCTTTCCAAGGAAACCACAGCTCACAGGCAAATTAGGGAGGCTCTTATATCTTAATTAAAACTTAACAGCTTAGTTGTTCATTAAACAGGAGAATAATTTAGTGTCCTACTAGGCAATCATTATTGTTTCTTGAAAATCTGGTGTGATGAAGTACAATAAATACAAACTGAAATATTGCCTATGGAAGGTTATTTATTATTTCTTCTAGCTAAAAACATTCATAACTGAAATTTATTGGTCCATACTCCCTTCATAAATATTTTATGTTCTGCCTGAGGGACCCATGTCTTAGCACTTAAATGTCTCAATCCTGTAACAGGAAGAACAAGTTCACTGGTTGGAATTCTTGCTCTTTACTTCAGAATGTTACAATAATAATAGACTATAAATGTATTATAATTATGCCTTTGATGGCTGTGATAGTTTTATAGCTTGAATGAATTAAATTCAAAACTAACACTGCACTAGTAGACAAAAATGACAGGAGATAGTTAAACCTAAGATTTTGCTAAAACCTATACTCTTACCATGAAATATTTAGTGTGGCCAAGATACTGCACCATTGTCCCTATTATTTCTCACTTACCATAAAATAATACTTATGCCTGCTACTGTCTTTATGCACTGATAATGAATTGGATTTGTATTAATAGAGAAGTTTCTAATTTTGATTCTCTTATGTCATAATCTGTATAACAACTTTTGAGATTCTGAGGACAGTTGTTAAAACTTCACTTTTCAAATGAGAGGACTGAGATTAAGAAAATTAAACAAATATATAATTCCTTTGATTTTTAATTTTTGAGTTATAGAAAATTAATGGCACAGTGTGACTCAGGCTTTGTTCTTCTGTCAATCTCATCTTGGGTAATGACTGAGAGGAAACGGGGCACAAGGGCATGGCAGAGAGCAGGGGACATGAGCAAGTGACAAAACAATAAATGACGGGTGACAGAGTCTGGAGAAGTAAGGATCCAAGGCTGCATATGTCCTATGTCATCTCTGCTCTCCCAAATTTTAAAGATGGCCAGATTGCCAGGAAGATTCTTAAAACTAGATAGCTTTCCTAGAACTCCCAGCTAGGTATGTGACAAAGAGGTCTTCTCATTTATAGGAAGCTTATTACCACTTTTTCTACTGGATATCTTTACATCTCCAATGAGTGAACCTTTTCAGAGATCCTTTTCACACTCTATGTTCTTCCAAATGCATCTTGGACATACTACTGAAACACAACCCCCACTTCAAGAAACTGAAAATAAAGTCCCACATTTTGGTATGCCCTAGTTTCTTAATCTATACTACTTTACAAAATACCTGAGACTGCATAAACTATAAATAAGAGAAGTGTCATTCTTTGTTGTTTGTTTTGTTTTTCCATTTATGTATTTGGTACATGGCTCATGTGGTGCAGTATCATTTTTCAGCTGCAAAAGGTTCACCATCACTGTCCTAGGACTTGTAGAAGGTAGAATTTAAGAATGAATGTCATAGATTGAACTTGCCTTATACCCCAGAGGTTCATATGCTGGAAGCATGGGCTCTAGTGAGATAATATTGAGAGGGGCTGGAACCTTTAAAAGCTAGAGCCTAGTGGCAAGTGCTAAGGTGACCTTCTAAAGAGACCAGTGTAGGTCTCATGTGCATGGATTAGTCTGGCATGCGCTAATCATATGAAAAGCAGGTCTGCCTCCCTCATTTAACATTCTCCCCTAAGACACCTCCCCACTTTCATGGACCCCTGTGATGTGAATGTGGGGTTGTCACCAAACTGTACTGCAATCAGAAGGCCTTCATGGAAGACAAACTAAAGGAGCTGCCTCATGGATCTTGGACTTTCAGACTACAAAATCAGGAAAATTTTTAACCCTCTTAGAGCACAAATTAGAATGAAAACAGAAAAAAATTAAAGATGATACAGAATTTCAATTAAGAAAGTAACATGAATTTCACAGCATTGATTATAATAAAGTGTTGTTTTCTAGCCACTTATTCATATTTCCAGATATATGCATGCAAAGTTGAAGAAAAAAGGGGAAGAAGTGTATAAGAAATTAAAACAAAAAGGACAAACAAAGGAAAAAAGTAGAACAAATTAAAACATTAACTGCTTCTTTCCACAGACCACAGAAATGTACAGTACCACTGTAAAAACCATTCTGCTTAAATATACAGATAAATCTCTTTCCCCCAATTCCTCTGTTATCCTTCTTCTCAACTGAGTAAATTTTTCCATTTGAATAAGTTCATTTCCTTTTCCCAGTATCTATTGTACCCTTAAGATTCCATTTTTCTCTTTCATGTTCTCATACTAAGGAGACAATATGATGTTTGTACATGTGGGTCTATTCTATTTCACTTAAGAATATGTTCTCTAGTTGCATCCAACAAGCAACAAAAGACTTAAATTTATCCTGTTTATAGCTGAATAATATTCCATTGTGTAAAAATACCACATCTTCTTTATCCATTCTTCAGTTGATGGACATCTGGGTTGTTTCCAGGATTTAGCTATGACAACTGTGTGATTTTGTTTTTGTTCATGAACTCTCCACCTACCCCCATGTTTTTAAGATTTCTACTTACATTTTCCTTCAGAAGATTTAGTATTTCTGTTTTAGTATTTAAATCTCTGCTCAACTGTAGCTTTGGGCATAGTGATAGGCATTGGTCTAGTTTTAGCCTTCAGCATGTGGAAAGCCAGTTTTTCCAGCACCGTTTATTAAGCCGTCTATCTTGCTTCCAGTGAGCATGTTGATCCCTTTAACAAAGACAAGGTGGCTGTGTTTGCAGTTGATTCTGCATCTTCTATTCCACTGATCCTCACGTGTGTCTTTAAGCCAATGCTATCACGATTTTATCACAGTAACTCTATAGTATAATTTCAGGTGATGGACTGAGATACCTCCTGACTTTCATTTCTTTCCCAGGACCACTTTTGATATTTTGGGTCTCTTCTACTTCCAAATGTATTTGGGGAAAATTTTCCCTAGTTCTGTGAGGTATACTAATGGTATTTTAATTGGGATGCATTGAATATGTGTAACAATTTTGGGAATATGGTCATTATCACAATGTTGGTTCTTCCTATCCAGGAGCATGGAATAGTTTTCCATTTTCTCAAATCCTCTTCAATCTCTTAACCATCCAGCAGAAAAGTATAACCATGAGGTATAAAAAGTCAAGCTATATTAATATGCTGAGCGGTAAAAAGGCTCAATTCAACAACTTCAGACAATTGCCAGTTGTGCTGGTAACTCACTACGTTATGGACTATTGACTACATTGGTTTTTTTGCTGAATTCAAGTAGCTACAATATTTGAACTGGCATCAAGTATGAAAAGATCCTTTAAAGACTTCTCCAAATACAGCTTCTCTAACAGCAATGGAATGCCCATCTCTGAAAAACAAAACAAAAAATGGGGATATAAATAAAGGACCATTTTGTAGTATTAATATATATATATATATATATATATATATATATATATATATATGCAAGATAGGATAGATACACAGCTACTTCCTCTTAGTTCAATGAGAAATAAGTTTGTATTAATGGTACAAAGAAGATATTTTTAGACAAGATATCATGTCTACCTCTTGTCCTCTGAATAACTACTATGAAGACAACAATATACAATGTATTAATTATCGTAAATGTCTTACTAACCTGTTTTTGAAACTGTTGCATTGCTTATCTTTTTACTCATTAAAATAAAAAATTCAAAAAATCTTTAAAGTCCTTTGTGAGATTGATTTCTAAGTATTTCAGGTTTTTGGATGTTACTGTGAAAGGTGTGGTTACCCTAATTTCTGTCTCAGTGTGTTCATTGTGTACAAAAATGCTACTGAATTTGGGTGTTGACTTTGTACTCTGCTACATTGCTGAATTTGGTGATTAAATCTGCAAAACTCTTGGTGTACAACCATGAGTTTGGTGTCCTATATATAGAGTATCATGTCATCTGCAAATGATAATTTCACTTCTTTTCCATTCCTTATTCCTTTTATTTCTCTCTCTTGCTCTGGCCAGTGTTTCCAGAACTGTATTAAATAGGAGTGCAAACATTGGACATCCTTGTCTTCTTCCTTATTTTAAAGTGAAGTTCTTCAGTTTTTGCAATTGAGTATGATGCTGGCTGCTCGTTTCTCATAGATGGATTTTATCAGGCTGGGATATACACCATCTATTCCAAGTCTCTGCAGTTTTTTTCTTATTGTGAATGAGTATAGGACTTTGTCAAAAGCTTTTTCTGCATGTATTGTGATGATCATGTGGTTTTTGTTTTTGGTCCTATTAATGTGGTGTTTTACATTTATGGAATTGTGTGTGTTGAACCATCCCTGCATCCCTGGAATGAATCCCCTTTGTTCATGATGCATAATATCCTTGATAATTTGCTACATTCTGTTTGCTAGTATTTTATTGAGGATTTTTACATCTATATTTATCAGAGAGTTTGGCCTGTTGTGGATACTGTCAGCAACCAGGAGAACTACCCTGCTTTTTTCTGATTTCCTGTGGCATGGAGGATTTTTCTACATTTTTTGTCTTTTAGTCTATGAACTTCCTTGTGAGTTAAATGTGTTTCATATATTCAGTATATTATTGGATTTTGTTTCTTAATCCACTCTGCTAGTCTGTTTCTTTTATTAGTAAATTGAGACCATTTACATTGATGGTTATAACTGATATGAATTGGCTTATCTTTGTCATGTTATTTTTACTATTATAAGTTCCACACCTTTCCCCTCTTTTTAATTGCTTGCTGTTTGCTGGCTCTTTTCTGTTGTTGTTAAAGCTATGATCACTTCTTTCTCTTTCCATAATATCTATCAGTACTCTTTGTAGGGTTGGTTTGGTGTTCATGAATTTCTTCAGTTGTTCTTTGTCATGGAAGGATATTATTTTGCCACTGAATTTGATAGGTAATTTTTCAGGGTACATCAAGTTGGGCTGGAAGTTATTTTCTTTTAGGACCTTAGGGTGAAATACTTCACTACAAGCTCTTCTTGATTTGATGGTCATGCTGAGAAATCTGCCATGATTTTGACTGGCTTTCCATTTTAGATGATCTGTTTTTTTTTCCCCTCTGGCAGCTTTTAATATTCTAGTCTTTTGATGAATTTCTGAGATTTTGCTTATTATGTATCTAGATGTAGATTTATTATAATTATGGCTGTGTGGAGTTCTATATGCCTCACTTAACTGTATTTTAGTTTCTTTACTGATGTTTGGAAAAATTTCTGCTAGTATTTCTGCAAACAGTCTTTTTTATGTTATATGTGGTATTTTGTGCTGCTTCATTGACCTTTAGTATTCTCCTTCGTTTTTATTTAGTAATGGTCTACAGGGTCTACAGGGTTTTAAGGTCTCACTATGTAGGTCAGACTTATAGTGATCCACTTATGTTCAGCCTCCCAAAGAACTAGGATTACAGCCACACTGCCATGCCCTGTCTTAACTGATGTCTCAAGGCACCCTGGGGGTGGGGCTGGCATGGCATGCGGGGGGGCATCTATTAATCTTGTATCATTTTTCTTTGCATTGTCTTTTAAGTGATGAATTAATTATTTCCTGGTTCTTGTTGGTTTTAACAGGTCTTTTTCTCCACATTCATTTGCTGCAACATTATATTTGAGATCTGATAGTCTATCTTCAGTTTCATTCAAGTGGTTTTTACCAGCTTTCAATTGGAATTCTGAATTTCTTGCATATGTTTGAATCTGTTTCATGTATTCTAATTCTTTGCTGTACTGTTCATTCAGTGTTTCCATCATTTTTCTATTCTCCTCTATGTCTTCTTTAGTTGTGCTGAGCAATTCCTTCATGATTGTTATTTGCTTTTAGACCTGAGATTATTTCCTGACTTTATTTATTTTATAGAATGATGGATGTGTTCCTTTATTCAGTTGCTATCATTTCAGAGATTACAGGTGAGTGATTTCCAAGTTCTTCCATGTCTTTGTCTCTTGGATTTTTTTCTGGGTGGGCTACAGAATTGAAAGTGCCTTTTGCTCCTGTGTTTTGGCATATTTGTAGCTGACAGACAGAGTCCCCCAGGCCTTTCAGAGTTGGCCAAAGTTCTTAAATGGCTTCAAGGAAAGCTCTGCATCCACTTGCACTTGGCCCACAGATCACAGCTCTCCTGCATCCTACAGACAATTCAGAGTCCTCCTATGTTCTTAAAAGTTTGGACCGGTACCAACAGAACCTCCATGCCTATAAGCTGGTGGATACAGAAGGTCAGAGCTTACCAGAGTCCCACAGACTGCTCAGAGTCTGTCAAAGCTCAAGAAATATTTTTTTTTTCTTTTCAAGCACCTCATCTCAGATATCTTATTTCAGCAACAAAACAGACCAGGACAAGGAAAATCTTGGCTGTATAACAGAAGAAATATCTAAGTAAAAAATGTCCAAGGTGCTACAAGGCTTATGTTACTCACTTGTAGTAAAAGTGAAAGGAAAAAAAGTTTTAAAGTCGTAATTTATAATTAAAAGGGAGGCAGAATACAAGAATTTGGAAATAATAACTCAATCTTAGATATCCTTTTGTGACAGCACAAAATGCATGCTGAGAATAATAAGTAGCATTTCCTAAACATTCACCATTAATTATTGTTTTCATTCTTCTGAAAAGCAAATCTTCCAGGAATATTATCTTATGAAATAAGACTGCACAAATATTGACCAAGATTTTAGGATGTTCACTAAAAGAAAAATGGGATCAATTTAATATTTTTTGCCAAGAAACATTATGATGGAAAGTGACTTTATGAATTCCAATAAATGTAATTCTAACTGCAATTGCAAACAATGAATCCACAGATGAAAAAAGGACCAAATATCTTAAAGCAACCAATGTGGTTGCTAAACTCAGATTTTGAAGGGACAGAAGTAAAACCCAAACATCACTAGCCCTGCCAATGGCCAACATTAAACATCAGGAAAGCACTGAAAGGTCACTGGGATCTTTGAGGAAGTCTGTAGAACAAGGAAGTACAACAGGAGAGGAGCTCTTCTCCTTTACCCATTGTACACCCTCATGGCAGTTGTTTCCTAACACCTAACATTCTTTTGCATTCTTCCACATAACAGCTCAGTGAAGACCTTTCTTCTTTTTCACTCCAATTTGAATCTCTATAATCACTTCTTTTTTTAGGCCTTTTCTGTTGGAAAATCAGTTCCAACGTTTTCTGTTCTAAGGATCCCATTGGGAATGGCAAAATCTCAGCCACAAAAATGCAAGAATAATACAGAATCCTTCCTTCTTAGACCTCAAAGTGAGAGGGGGCTGAGATAAAATTTCTAATTTTGATTGTTAACATTTTTGTTCTCTAAAAAAACCTCATGTTAGAGAATAACATGAAACCAATAGTTTTAGGATGTCTGTAGCTACAAATACATGTACCTTTTTAAAGAAAATACAGTGTCTCTAAACTTTCAATCAGAACAAAAAAAGAATAAAAAAATATTCTGAGGTGGCAATGATATCTTGACAAATGACAAAAAAAGCAGCTCTCGTTAGACTAAAAAAAAAAATCATACAGGTAAGTGAAAAATGTGATGTTTGCTTAAATATTTTTAAAATATGGCATTAAAGACATAATTGTCTTTAATCCCTCTCTTACTTTCATCCCTCACTTTGGACAAACTTATCCAATCATTCTTGACCAACTTCTGAGGTCATTCTAAAACTCACCTTCCATGTCTTTATTAGGTGTGAATACAGCGAATGCTGCTGACAAGTGCCACCTAGGGGAAAGGCAGTTTGTAAAAACATTATGGCATGTCCTCATCCATCTTGTTTATAGCCTGTGGGACCTGGTCAGATCTGGAACTTCCCCAACAGCTAAATGACCACAGAAGTTAAACCTTTTGAGTCATTTTTGGACATCAAGGTTAACCATGATGTCACAACTAAAGACATAAAAGAGAACTTTTGGAAAGGGTGATGGGACAAGGGTATTGAAAGCCACGTGGATTGTTCTGAAGGAGGCCAGCACAATGTGTCTCTTATTATAGTAACTTTAAAATTTTTAAATATTTACTATATTTATCCATCACCCCTCATATTGGTGAAATGGAATTGGTGCTGTAGCTGGAGAAGGCCACGTAAACGTCTGCTTCTGAATTTTCTCTAAAGATCTCTAAAGAAGCTAAAAAGTGGACATTAACCAAACATTGTCCGTGGTCTTTGAGGTGGCATCAAAACAGCAAAGGGGAAACAAAGAAGACAGGAAATTTTCAAAATACAATTTTGAAAATGGAAAAACAGGGAAATTATCCTTTCTATTTCTGCAAGATTATGCTGATAACATTCCTATTTTTGCAAGATTAGTCCTACTCCAAAAGACTAATTTTTTTGTTTGCTTGTTTTTATTTTTTCTGTAATTAAGACAGGGTCTACAGAGTCTACAGTGTCACACTACGTAAATCGAATTCATAGTGATTCTTCTGTCTTTCAGCCTTCCAAGCACTAGGATTACAGGTGTGCGTCACCACTCCCAGTCTAAATCTCCATTTCAGAGTGCCCCATGGGCTGAGCTGGCATGGAACACTAGGGATTGAACCCCAAGGGTATCTCTGGGAAATTAGAGTCACATAAGCATTACATTGATTTCAATTGACATTTTAGAATTTTTTAATACAAAGGAATAACTGGGTTTGGTGGTATGTGCCTGTGATCCCAGCATTTGGGAGGCTGTAAATGGGAGAATCACTATGAGTCCAGTCTAGTAGTGAGACCCTAAACCCTTCCCTAAAATAAAGAAAAAAAAATACAAAGGAATAGGTATGGAAAACATAAAGAAGCAGAGACAATTTGAAGCCAGCAATGGCTCACAGAAACAAACCTGGCTCAACTCAGCTTTTTAGAGATTTGCCAGTGCCCAGCAGGGAATAGACAACACACACAAGAAAAGTGGTAAGAGAGGCAAGGATTAATGGAAACCTAGAGGGACACTGAAGTAGCTGTGGGGACCTGGGGCCACCTGTAGCAAGACTGGACATGTAACTTGCAGGACACCTCATTAAAAAGTTAAGAATTTCAAGACTGAGACCAACCACAGAATAATAATCATGGAGCTCTGCAATCTCAGAAGGTGCAAGGCCCTGATCCTTAGGTTTGGAGCTTCAGGGAGGAAGATATGTATGAAAACCTAGAGTTGTAGCTATCTCTTCAGCTGTAGGAGAGTCCATTTAACCAACACTGCAGCCACTGGTAAAACTAAACCTCTTATGCTAAGCTGGTGATTATCTGTGGCAGCGAAGAGAGGCATCTAGGAAAATGCACACCAAAATCTCACTCTCCTCTTACCCTCATGCAATCTCCTGCCAGTCGAATACACTGGAATCTATACAGTGTACACAGTACAGCTTCTGGGGACATGGAGCAGGATAGGAAGTAGATTGGGAAAAACAGGGAAATTATCCTTCCTATTTTTGCAAGGTTATGCTGTTGGAACCATGAGACCTGGTAAAGCCTACTCCAAAAGACTTTAGAAAGATGTCCGACACTACTTTGGGGGCTGCTTGATAAGATAGTACTATGATGTAAAAGCAAAGAAAATTATGTGAATCAATAATACGCTAACTATATCCTAGATCTCCTTAAAACTGAATGAGTGTAAACCTGGAGGAAGATGTATGTATATCACCGTTTCTTACCTTGTCCTGTCTAGTTTGGTATTTTTACTATGGACTTGCAGATATAGAGGGCATGCTTATCAAGGGTGGTTTGCAGATGGCTGAGAAAGATATTAAATAATGAGGAATAAAGATGTTGAATCCAGAAAGATCTTCACAGGTGATAGCAATGGAATAGAAAGATCTTGACCAACTTGAACAATAAAATAAATCTTACAGTAATAAGTTGACATTTTCTCTCAAATGTAAGAGCCAGAGGCATAGGTCTAGGGCAAGGATATTTATCATGCATTACAATGACTCAGACAAGTTTAGTGGAAAATACTCAAATGTGAGTCATGTGGTGGATTTTCCAAAAAAGAAGATTAAGTTTTAAGCAGCATTAATTTAACAAAGGAGGTGATAATCCAAATATGGATTGGCTTGATCAAACTACACCTGGAAAATGGGGTTTATTTTAAATGTGATATATGATCTGTGATGTGTTCTGAAAAGTGTAATGAGAAATAGGAAAAAAACTCAGGAGTTAAGAACAGCTACAAAAGTTGGTCTGGCTGCAAGAGTTGATGCAAATGACAACTTGAAAGTGAAGGTATTAACATTACTGCTCAAAGAAATTGTCGACCATATCCATTTACAGCTCAGCTTAATATTATGGGCTCACGATGTATACTTCATTTTTATACATTTATGCTTTTCTGCTGGATGGTTAAGACCTAGGTAGATAAAAACTTATATACCAACACATGTACTTTATATTTCCTATGTGGTCATTGAAGTCTTCTCAGGGTTTATCTTGTAGTCCTG